>SKCR01020786.1:0-261242 GCA_019454045.1 Zanthoxylum bungeanum
CTCAAGCATGCCTTTTATAGCGAAACTTATGCAATTTTTAATTAATAAAAATTCTAATAAACTTTTATGTGGGCTTAATCCAATTTGTCCAAATATGTAAAATTAGGTGTTACTAATCACATTTGTCTACCACTTTGATTTAATCCAATTGAATCTAGACAAAGTTTAGCAAATGGATTAGTTCATTGTCTACCACTTTGATTTAATCCAATTAAATCAAGACAAATACACCTATTATTATAAATTTATAATTACCAAAATATTCTACAATGGTAGAGATATTTATGAAATTACAACAAAGCCCTTTGTGTGATTTTTGGATTAATCCAATTAATCCAATTGGGTCAAAGTAAATAATTAATGTTATCCAATAACACTTAATTATTTTAGTTGATAATTATAATATCAAATATTATTTATCAACAAATATTATCAGCCACCGAAGTGCTCAACGAGTACACTTCATAATGTGAGACTCTCTAAATTCAGATACGTTCGTCATATAAGCCTAGCTTATATGTACGCAATTCGGCCACCTCTGAATTTGCGAAGAACAATAATGAACTTTCTGAACTATACAAGTCGAGGTCAGTACATATGTTTAACAATACATCTGTCGTAGTCTATCCGAGTTATGCTTAGGAAATATCAATTACACTGTCAAGTTTTCGAGACACACATCTCATATTATCGACATGTCAACGATTCTTTACAACTAATTAGAACACCATTTCTGATATATGTGATCCACCCTAGGTGATCGACTTTGGCCAAAGTCTTAAGAATCGTGACTTACTCACATGGATACCTAAATCTCTTATGGTACACATACGTGCCGACGGATCCTATCTTGATAGGCACTTGATTAACGAGTGCATCGGTCCACATCCAACGAACATCTAGCGGTCAGACCATGAAAGGTCTCTGACATATATGGTATCAAAATATGGAGGATCACACACAAAATCAATGTTATCATATATTCAAAGGATCACATATCCTACTCGACTCGAGGAGATTCCTATTGACGGTGGTGTATACTTCCAACTATTAGGAATCATTTGTGAGTCATTCAGTATTCGCTCCAACGAATACTCATATGTCTATACGAGCTTCCTTTGCTCATGGTACATCGGGTTAAACTATTGGAACTCCATGTCCTATATCTAGATTATAGGAATTTGATCGTATTACAAAATCAACGACTAAGAATATTTACTTAAGAATAATTTATAATATTAATATTATCCCAATGTCGGACCACTTAGTGTCCAGTATTATTACATGACTCTTCTAAAGTCGATATCATTCTCAACATATATATATATATATATATCAATATAATATGCATAATGACATTACCATTAACAAGGTTGAAATGAAAATGTAGTTATATAAATTATAAAATATAATGTATAACACATTATTTGAATTGGCACTCCAAAGACCAATTCCAACAAAGGGAACACGATGAGGTTCTGTAACAGGAGAATGCAGGGCTAAAGGAGCATAATAAATCCAGAGCTGAAGAATCTTTAGCTCAGAAGAAGGCGGCACCGAACTTCTTGGAGCAACCTCCTGACTGGCTGCCCAATAAGAAGAAACCAACATGAGAAATTTAGAAAGAGCTGCCACTCTAGGAATGGCAAGGGAGGCTTGCATCATCTTGACAACACGTAGACTCAATACTTAGGCTGAGAGTTATTTGAAAGCCGAGGCAACCTCAGTTGCAGAGAAGCCGTAGAAACCGATACTGTATGGACTAATGGAGAATTCTAAGAATACTACTATTGAGTTTCAGATCAACTTCAACAACAACTTAACAAATAAAGCTCGTCTTCATCAATAACATTTTGAGAGGAGGTGTCTTAGAGGTAACCAGATTGTTATGAAGTGTTGGTGATCCAAATACGCATGGAAACCCTATCAGTCCAATATGTGCAGAGGTACTATCGGACCAAGATGAGACATCTATTATCTTGGTCATCGTGGGGTGTACTTTTTTCTCTTCATTCGGGTTTTATCCCAATTGGGTTTTACTGGTAAGGTTTTTAACGAGGCAGACACATGATAACATTGGCCATCTAGAAGGGAATAAAAACAAACAGCTCAGAACTCTCATGAGCAACCTCGTGACTAGCTACCTCTGAAGAAAAAGCTAGCACCATAGGAACTGCCACTCCTAGAAGGGCAAGGGGGAGACTCACGCCATCTTGGGGGCGCGCGTCAGCACCTAGAGATTCTACAGCACCCGGAAGCAAAGTCGGGTCAAGATCATCAAGACCATTTTGGAAGGACCCATCTCCAGTCTCTTTGGCGTGACCCTCTCAGCCACGTCGGTATATTTTGATATTTGAAATTCGAAAAGACAGTTTATTTCCTCCATTTTTCTCTAAAAAATGACGCAAATAAAAAGAGAAATGTTTGGGGAAAAATTAGGCATACATAGAAAAACTAATAGAAATACGACACATAACTAGACACACAGTAAAATGGGTTCAGAGCCCTTTGTCACACTCTAACTTCAGAAACTCTTACCAGTGTCTGGCTTCAAAAGCCCTTCATCAGAGTTTGACTCCAGAATTCTCTCGTCAAAGTCTGACTCCAGAGCCTCCCTTCAGAGTCTGAATTTAGGACCTTCCGACAGACCATGAACAACACCAGAGGCTGATCCCAGAGTCTTCCGTCATGGACTTATTTAAGAGTCTTATATCTGATTTCAGAGTCTCATTCCCAGGGAAGTCGGATGAGGATCAAAAGAGGAAGTAGCCTGAAATATCATCTCCTTCATTATAGGAATTGCAGAAATAAGGAATCAGACAACCAAATAAAGTTCTTTCCATTTCTTGAAGCTGATTGATTGCTCAGAATGGGGAAACCCCAAGACTCTTGTGATTGGGCTAGGAAATTAGGGCTAGTTAATTAGAAGTAGTTTCCTTGTAATGAAAGATTATAAATAGTAGGAAAATCCCTAAAGAAATGGATCGATACTTGACTGTTTGAGAGATAATAAGAACTCTGTCTACTTGATACTTTGGTCACTTTGTTACTTGGTTTTATTGTTTGTGAGATTTCTTGCACAAACAAATACCCTCCCCAAATTGTATCAAAAATGAAAGCAAAGTTTGGTACTATCAAATGACAGTAAGTGTTTGGTCCAATGGATTGAGTTTGGTCTGCCATTTGGGAGACCATGGTCCAACTCATGGGAGCAACATTTGTAAGAGTCTGGGATAACATCGGGCTTTACTCACTCCGATCAAAGTCCAATGACAAATGATATTGGATCGGGAGGGATTTCTTGATATTCTAAACTATAAAAAAAAAAAAAACACTTTTGCGGGAATAGATGCAGAATTTACTGATTTAGTTGTAGACTCGGTTAACAGTTTGGTTCAGTTCAGAACCGGGCGGTTCCGGTTCAAATTTTTTTTTAAAAATAATTTTTTTTTAAAAAAAAATTATGATTGGATATTATTACCAAATAAATATAATAAAAAAATTATTTATTTGAATTTTATTATATTAAATTAAAAATAAAATAAATAATTTGAATTTTTTAAAAAATATTTATTTGAAGTTAAATTTTATTATATTAATATTGGAACCGTCCGATTCCGGTTGGAAATGTTGTAACTGTCTGATTCTAACTTTTCGATTACCGTAAAAATCCTAACCGAATCATATGAAACCGATTCCGATTCCGATTCCGATTTCGATTCCGAAATCGTGGCCGGGTCTATTTAGTTGTATCGATTCACTTATTATACACCAAAACTGTAGTACACTTATATTCTGATACGCCGACTATGGAAAAAACACAAAAACAAAAACAAAAAGGAAAAATTGATCAAAGGTTAGAGGCCACGTGGTCCACTTCGGAATTCGGATAATAAAAAAGGATCACGCCTTTGGCGAGCACTGATGTCATTAGTTTACTTGCTTGTCACGCTGTCTTCGCAAATAAAATAAAATCTCGAAAAGAAAGAAACCGATTTCGAGAGATGATGGACGCCCACCAGAAGAAGAAAAGAGCCGCCGCCGCCGACGACGGGTATTATCTTAGTGACAGCGCTTCCGACTCCGATTCCGACGATGGTTACGCCATTAAAAGACGCAGGCGAGAACGATGTTCACTAGTAGATAAAGAACGCGTACTTTTACCAGGCAAGTAAATGAATATGTGTTTATTTATTTACGTTTTCTTGATTATGAGATTCTATATATTGGTCTTGGTACTGTGTGTAAAGAATGAATTTTGTTATAAAAAAAACTAAATTAATTAATATTTTTGTAGGTCGGACCTAGGGTTTTAAAATTGTGATAAAACGAAGCAACAATATGAATTGTACGTTATCTGGACTCAAAAAGTTAGGCAAATATATGAATTATTAGATGGTATAAATAATTGTTGTGGATTATTTATTTATATGTTTGTATTTTTTGTTATAGTGGAATGGAGGAAGTTAAATTTAGAGGAGAAATTTCCAGGACAGAAACGGAGAGAGTTCAGCAGTAGGATTGTGAGTTTTGAGGAGCATGCAAAGACAATTGGGATGGGAAATCTCGAGAATATGGATTATCAATGTGGTGAGCTTGGGAAGAATAATCAAATTGATGCGAGGATGAGTCAAAGGAATACGGGATTGGTGTTCAATGACATTGCAGAAGCAAAGTATCCTGGTTTACAAAAGTTGGAGAAGAAGAAGAGTGTGTTGCAGCAGCAACAAATCGATGAAGTGAGGATGAGACCAAATAATGTAGCGTCAGAGTTTGGTGAATTGAAAAAGACACTTTGGGAGGTGTTGGAGGAGAAACCAACAGAGAGCCTCAAGGAAAGCTTTCGGTCAAAGCTGATGGAGATGAGGAAGAGGAAAGAGTCTAGTACTTCAGAGGGGTTTGATGCAGCGTTGCCCAAGTGCTTGGCTAAGTTTAACATTGAGGAGGTTGATGAAGATTTGAGGAGGTGTTTGGCTAAGCTTAAAATTGAGGAGACTGATGAAGATTTGTGGAAGTGCCTGGCTGAACTGAAAATTGAGGAGACTGATGACGATTTGAGGAGGAGGATGGAGAAGTTAAAAAAGATAGCAAAGCAGAGGCAGCGGTCGGATAATCTGGAGAAAATTGTTACTATTTTGTGTGAAATTGAGAAAGAGAATTCTTTAGGACTGTTGACATTGAGGTCGCTTGCAAATTATTTCATCGACTTGAAATGGAGGCTTTCTCATGATTACGAGCTTTATGACTTATCCTGCATTGCTTACACACTTGCTGTGCCTTTCTTTAAGAGGATGTTTCAGCATTGGAACCCTCTTTTGAAACCATCACATAAACTGAAAGTGGTGTCTATGTGGAAGGATCTTTTGCAAGGTGAGGACAGCTATACTTTTACTCGGCTGGTTTCGGAAGTTATCTTACCTGCTGAGAGAATATCTCGTGTCCTCAATGGGTGGAACGAAAGAAACCCTCAGCAGATGCTTAGATTTTTGGAGGGTTGGGAAAAGTTGCTGCCTTCTTTGGTTCTTGATTCCATATTGGATTCAATAGTTATTCCAAAACTGTCTGGTCTTCCGGACTTATGGGTGCGTCCATGGCTGCCATTGTTGGAATGTAAACGGGAGGATTTGTATAAGAGGATAAGTAAAGGTGGTTGAACTTCAAGCAAAACCATGTTTGAGTGGCATTTCTGAAAAATTCCCTTAATATTAACTCTGTTCTGCACTGGTCGGTGTCTTTAGGAATGGCCTTATCTGAATTTAATAAGGGGCAGTACTTTTGTTCGGTTCAATACTAACTTTTTTTTTTTTTTTTTGTCTTCTTGCAGATAATTCATTACATTTTGTTCCGGGAGGCCATGGTGCATAATTCTTTTGATCAAGTTGCCATTTGGCATCAAAACTTTCGACTATAATCATGAATATTTGAAATGAAAATTGAAGTGGCAAATGGACATGATTGAGAAATAAATAAATAAATGACAAGTACAAAGTTGAGTAATGATGGTGGTTTCAAAACTTCAACCTCAAGGTGAATTTTTGTTAGACAACTTTGGCTGAAACAAATGAATACAAGAGCTAAGTGGCCTTTTGTTCATCTTGATTCAAATCTAAAGAAAAGCCAATACAAACGATAACACAGATTCACTACTTGTGCTGTTTCTAGTAATTAATTAATTTTGATAGAGAATATGATGAGTACAATAGCAGCAGCAATCAGCACGAATAGAAAGCAGCGACGAAACAGCAGAACCAGCGAAACAGAAACAGCATTACAGCGTACCAGCAGCGAGAAAAGCAGGAACAGAAAGAAAACAATAATTGGTCTAAGCAGAATAAGAAGCTGCAGAAGGGAAATGCACGTATTGCCGGTAAAGGGCTTTGCTAAGCTTAATTACGGGGAGACAACATTGAGCTTGCAGATAGCAAAAAAAGGGACAAGTTTGAAAAGAGGGCAGCTGAAGGGCTGAACCAGCTGTTGGATAAATAATATACTGATCGTTATGTTTTAGGCCAAATAGAGAAAGAAAGAGAGACTTAAAGAGGAGGGTTGCTCCTGATGGATGGATTTATGACTTGAGTTGAGCTCTATTCTGTTGCTTTCTCACTAGCTGGCCCTTTGTTTAAAACACGGTTTCAAGGTTTTTGTCTCATAGGAGATCCGCTAGAGCATAGCGAACATATCCTTGTGTTGATGCAGTCATGGCAGCCAATGTTGGGACAAAAACACGAATCAGAAGACATATGTAAAGCTAGGTGAGGTATTCTGATGCTTAGTGTAACGCACCTATACTCCAAGCTTGTCCAGGCCAATGTCTTGCCCATGGCCGCTTGTGTTGTGGTGCTAGGGTGTACTTTTGTATTTTTCTTATTTTATTTTATTTTCTATTTTTGGGGGGGGGGGGGGGGGGGGGGTGACAACTCAAACATCAGGTGTGTTTCCTAGTGTCACTTGTGCAATGTCTTTAAAACCTCTTTGAGGGGTGACCCGGACACCTTAGAAGGGCCTTGGCCACCAGCATACTAGGGGCATTAACTGTGTACTCCCTCGCCCTTAGTTGGCTTGCTTAATGAAACATGCTTCCTTTTGAATTTCAATTGCTTTGTCCAAATGTGACGCTTGAATGTGTATGCAATATGCCTAATATATGTTTCATTGTCTTGTGCCATGTGGATGTGTGCTTATTGATGTATGCTCAATTTTGTTGCCCAATAATGTTCACATTATATAGATGGCTAACCATGAGCACGACCTTGCAGGGTCAATTCTAGGCTGACTTGTTAGACGCAACGTTAACAAGTGTCGCACGGACTCAACTTGGTGACACCAAAGTTTGGCCCGTGACAGTTGGTATCAGAGCGTGGTTCAAGGTTGCATTGTAAAATGGCTACGAAGTCCTCTAAAAAAATGTGCTTGGATGTTGTTGAGAAAAAACTAGTGGATATTGATGGCTACATCACAACACTCACGAACAAAACTTCAGATGTCGAAAACTTCAGACAAACTATCAAGGTACTTGAAGCCCTAACAACTAGGGTAAGTACCCTAGAGACTCAAACAACGGGTGCCAACACCAGTGCCCCACGAGAGGGGGGAGATGCCAATAATTGGCAAGATGCCGTGAGCTCCTTGAAAGAGCAGTCGGCCGAGTTGAGCGTAGGGGTGAATCTCACCGCCCTCGCCGTCTCAAACTTGCCTACAACTACTCAGAACGTAGAGCAGAAGAGGTCTAAAATCCCAGAGCCTAGAGTGTATGAAGGTGTTAGACGCACAAGCCCTCGAAAATTTCCTCTTTGATATGGAGCAGTACTTCAAAGCTTCACGAATAGAAGAGGAAGATGACAAGGTCTCAATAACCTTAATGTACTTGTCCGGAGATGCGAAGTCATGGTGGAGAGCAAAACACATAGAAATCCAAAAAGGTCGATGCGTCATTAACAATTGGGAGGATTTAAAGCGCGAGCTAAAAACCCAATTCCTACCAGGAAATGTGGCTTACATGGCTCGACGACAATTACGAGAACTGAAGCATACAGGCTCCATCCGGGAATATGTGAGGAAGTTCTCTGGATTGATGCTGGATATTCGAGACATGTCCGAGAAAGACAAACTCTTCTATTTTATAGAGGGGTTGAAGCCTTGGGCCAGAACAGAGTTACAGAGGCAACGAGTAAAGGATTTGCCTTCCGCACAAGCTGCAGCGGAGCAACTAACAGACTACTCCCTCGAGGGGACTCTATCAAAGAGGCCTCTGCCGACACCTACTAATAATGATAATGGGAATAAGAAGCACATGAATTGGAGCAATGATAGAAGTGAGGGAGCAAACAAGAGAGTGAAGTCAAGTTCCTCAAACTCTAAATGGCCGGCACCTCAGAATGGTCCTCCAAATGGGAAAAAGCCCTTAAGTTGTTGGATTTGTGATGGGCCACATCGAGCTATGGAGTGCCCTAAGAAATCTAGAATGACGGCCCTTTTAGTTAAGAAGAATAGGAAGAATGACGACGTACGGCCGAGAAGGACCCAGAAAAGGAAGAATCTGGCCGAATGGTGGCATTGAGGATGCTCAACGCTCTAAACAAACAGCAAGAAACTCAAAAGGTTTCGAGAAAATATCTTATGTTTGTTGATGCGTTGATTAATGGAGTTGCGGTAAAAAGTGTTATGGTGGACACGGGGGCCACCCATAACTTTATTTCTACCGCAGAAGCAAAGCGTCTGGGGCGAGACGCGGGCCGTATGAAAACGGTCAATTCACAAGCGCTACCCACGAGTGGGTTAGCGAGGCAAGTAAAAGTGAAGATCGGCACGTGGGAAGGTCAAACTGACCTTGTAGCGGTCCAAATGGATGACTTTGATATTGTTCTATGAATGGAATTCTTGCTCGACAAGGGGGCCATCCCTGTCCCAGCTGCAGGGAGCTTGTTGATTATGGGGGAGAAACCTGTAGTAGTGCCAGCAAAGGTAAAATCGCCCACATAGGGGAAACTTTTATCTGTAATCCAGTTTAAGAAGGGGATCAAGAGGCGGGAACCAATATTCATTGCCATCCCTACACCAATTGGAGAAGAGAGAGAGGAAACCTCTGCACCTGAGATCATCAATGTGTCAGAAGAATTTACAGAAGTGATGTCTGACCAATTTCCCAGGGTCTTACCTCCGAGGAGGTCCATCGATCACCAAATCGAATTAGTTCATTCAACAAAACCTCTAGCAAGAGCACCTTATCGAATGGCTCCACCAGAATTAGCAGAACTTCGCAAGCAACTAGATGATTTGTTGGAGGTAGGCTTCATCGGACCTTCGAAGGCCCAATTTGGAGCTCCCGTGTTATTTCAGAAGAAACAAGATAGAAGTTTGAGGTTGTGCATTGATTATAGGGCTCTGGACAAGTTGACAGTGCGTAACACCTACCTCATTCCCCTTATAGCAGATTTGTTCGACCAGTTGAGTGGGGCAAGATACTTTATGAAGTGGACTTGCATTTAGGATATTATCAAGTGAGAATGGCCGAAGGGGACGAACCGAAGACGACTTGTGTTACTCGATATGGAGCATTTGAGTTCTTGGTGATGTCGTTCGGGCTGACTAATGCCCTGTAACATTTTTCACATTGATGAATGAAGTCTTCCATGAATACCTTGACAAATTTGTGGTGGTTTACCTGGATGACATTGTAATTTATAGCACCACCTTGGAGGAACACAAAAGACATCTTGCCCTGGTATTACAGAAACTGAAGGATAATAGACTCTTTGTAAAGAGGGAAAATGCTCATTCGCCCAAGAACACATCAGATTCATCGGCCACATTATAGAGCGGAGTCGTATCCGAATGGACATGGAGAAAGTATGAGAAATTCGTGAGTGGAGCCCCCCAATCAATGTCAGGGAATTGCGGTCCTTCCTCGGCTTACCAACTACTATAGGAGATTCGTAAGGGGATACTACAAGAAGGCAATACCCCTGACGGAACTATTGAAGAAAGGGGTGACATGGGAATAGACCGATGTGTGCAGAGAAACCTTTGAGAGCTTAAAAGAAGCGATGGTAGAAGACCTAGTACTCATTCTCCCAGATATTACCAAACCATTTGAAGTTCAGACGGATGCTTCCGACTTTGCACTTAGATGAGTGTTGCTACAGGAAGGCCATCCTATTGCTTATGAGAGTCGTAAGCTTTCCGAAGCAGAGCGACGATATACAGCACATGAAAATGAGCTATTGGCAGTGATACATTGTTTGCGGGTGTGGAGACATTACCTCATTGGGTCGAGATTTGTGGTGAAAACATATAACTCCGCAGTCAGCTATTTTCTCACTCAACCGAAGCTTACTTTGAAACACGCTCGATGGCAAGAGTTTCTGGCCGAATTCAACTTTCATTTTGAGCATAAAGCAGGTTCTTGTAAAAAAAAAAGAACCTGCTGGGGATCAATGAGGTGTATTTCTTGTAAGAGTTTGGAACAATGAGGTGTATTTCTTGTAAGAGTCTGGAACAGGATCTCACTTTGAGATTCTGGTTCGAATCAATGAGGTGTATTTCTTGTAAGAATCTGGAACAGTTGGGGATTTTACCTGCTCCGCTTAAGCTCGGAATGAATGGTTTGACGGTGGGGTTTCAAACGATTAAAAAAAAAAGTAGTTACAAATGTTGATTGGTTAAGTAATCATTAGAATTTTCAACTGTTTTTTTGCAGGCCTCTTTATAATTATACTTGCCACACGCTCATAGTTAGTAATCTTAGGGAACTGAAGCAGCAATTTTAGAATTGAGGCTCAACATAAAGCTGCAGATCAAGCTAAATTAACCAAGCATTTACAGCAGCCATGCTAAGGATTGAATGAGTTAATATCTGTTTTTTCTTTTTTTCTTTTTTTAATTGGGAAATTATTTTGAAATCATGAAATAAAATATGTAAATAAGTGAGGAATACTAGAAAACCAACCTAGTAGCTGTAGTTTTTTATGACCATAACTCCATAAGCCTAATATGATCTTAGTTCAACGGAGCCATAACTAATTAAAAAAACAAACTTCAGGAGGCAACACGAAAAAAACGTAAATTTGAGGGGTCCAAAAATAAAATTCACAAAGAAGAAGGCAACATTTCAATTAATACCATTATCTATTATGAATTGTTTTCCCCCACCAATGCGCTATACAGAATTATGTGTGTTGATGGTGTTTTCAGGACCTATGTTATTTAAAGAGTACGGCATGGGTAAAAATGGTAATTTCCTTCTTGGGCGAGATCATTAAAGCCGACCCGGCCACTATACAGTAAGAGACCGAGCACTTGATGATAGGTGACCGACCACTTGAGATCGGATGACCGGGCATTATCAGATCGACAACAACATTCTCAGTTCAAATGGCTATCATGACCGACCTCATGAAGACCGAGCACATGGCGAGGCGTGCTCAGGAAGATAAAGCATCATATTCTTGCGGATAAGATGACAAGTTATCCTATTTTCATGGGAAAAACTGGTGGGTCAGAGTCCTAGTAGGATAAAAAAGTAAAGGTAGTTTTGATTAGGAATCCTTATGGGAAAAGGGAATAGTTTTGAGTAGGAATCCTGATAGGAAAAGGAAATCATCTCCAACTGGGAATTCTTGTACAAATAGGAATATGATTTCTTCACCATTATAAATAGGAAGGCAGAGTATGTGTAAAAGGCATCAAAAAAAATTAGTGATCAGAATCATCAAGCCTTGACTTGTAAACTCGAGAGAGATCGGAGAAGCATATTAAGTAATAAAAAGTATCATCCTGTCTTTGTCCGTGGACGTAGGTCGGATCCAAAATCCACCGAACCACGTTAAATCTCTTTGTCGATTGGTGTGTTATCTGTCTCTCTCGCTAAATTTGCTTTTGGTCTCCCATAACCAAACAAATTCACTATTGAAGGAGGATTACCTCGGAGGTGATATCCCCGTATTACCCTGAGACCAAAATCCACCGTCAACAGTTGGCGCCGTCTGTGGGGAATCAACAAAAAGCAAATCACGTAGTAAGACAATGGCGGAAGGTGGAAACCACCAATCGTCAGGGAGCTCGGCTGCGGATTGGATGGAGAAGATCGAGGAAAACCTGAGGAAAAAAAGGGAGGAAAACCAGACTCTGCTAAAAACCATAGTAGACCGGTTGGAAAAGATAGAAGGAGCGCACGACGGAAAATTCAAGGCCGGGACTAGCCTACGAAGGAATGAAATAGCGGAAGGAAAGAGAATTGTAGATATAAGTGAAGACGACAGACCCCGGAGGAAGGATCCCTACAGGGTAAGATCCGTGGTGGTGCAGAGAGATTCCCAGACCGAGGACACATGGGAGGAAGAGGATGACAATCATCACCAGACTCCTCCTACGATAGCCCTCACAGCACCCGAGAAGAGGGAAAGAATATACCGAAGAAGTACGAGAAGATACCGACCCTGAGAAGCGCCACTCCCAGGATAGCAGAAAAAAAAGAAACCACAGGAGGCGGCATGGAACCAAAGACAGCAGCATGAAATCTTGGCTGCGGGAGGAGCTGGTCAAATGGGGAGTATACCCCAATACAAACAGAGGGGATGTCCAGGACGGCAAAGATGAATCCCCCCTCACAGAAGAAATAAAAACAGAAAATTCCCAAAAGATTCAGCATGCCAACCATGACACCATACAAGGGCCATACCGATCCCAAAACCCACATTGAAGGTTTCGTCCTACTAATGGAGGTACAAGGGGTAACAGGGGACGCCATCTGCAAAGTGTTCCCCCTAACTCTGGCCGGACCGGCCATTCTATGGTATAGAAGCCTAGCCCCAAGAAGCATCAGCAGCTTCGCACAACTGAGAAAGTCATTCATACGACACTTCAAGGGGGCTTGTGTCCCCAGAAAGACAATTGGAGAACTAAGGCTTATGAAACAAGGAGACGATGAACCTTTGAAGATATTTATTGAAAGATACCATAATATGGTACTCGAAGTCGGAGGGTATGAATCCCCCGAGGCCCTGGAAAGCTTGAAGGGAGCCTTGAAAGTCGGGAGGCTATGGACCCACCTAAGGATCCAAGACACCCCGGACTACGCGACCGCCCTGGAGGTGGCCCGAAGATTCGTTTTGTTAGATAACGAAGAGAAAGTATCCCGAAAAGGGACACCATCAGAGAAAGGACCACGAGAGGAGCACCCCCCGCTGTGTAGAAAGAGAATCCAGAAGACCACCCCCGAAACACAAGGAGTTCAAGCCACTGCACCGAGACAACCAAAAGAGAAGGGCGCCGACCTAAGTAAACCATGTGGTCGGGGAAGATGCATACATTCCCCTAAAGAAACCATTGGGACAAATTGTCATGGAGATCCAGGGGAAAGGCCTCTTAGTAGAACCCGACCAAAGGAGATTCCCCCCGAACAAAAGGAACCAAAAGGCTTATTGCGTACACCACAACTCTAAGGGACATGCAACAGACGGATGTAAAGACCTGCGAGAACAAATGGAAGATCTAGCACGAAACGGGTATCTGAACAAATACATTGACCACGAGGTCATGACGGCCAGACAAAGAGCACGTGGCCGCCAAATCAATATCATCGCAGAGGAAGAACACTGGCCGGAAACTCTAACCGGTCAATGAAAGATTACAGCAGAACCCGAGGACCAGACGTCTTAGAAATAGAGCAGGTCACAGGGCTGCAAGGAAGTCGGTCGGTACCATAATGTTTACTGATGAGGATACCCGAGGAGTAAGTTTCCCTCATGACGATGCGTTGATAATCAAGGCAGTCATCAGCGGGTCGGAAGTAGACAGAATCCTGGTGGACCCCGGGAGCGCGGTTGACATAATTTCCAGAGAAGCACTGGACGACCTAGGGGTGGAATATGCAACCCTAACCAACGATAGCACTCCCTTATACGGTTTCGGAGGATCAGCCGTCATCCCACTAGGAAGGATACAGTTGGCAATAACTGTCGGGACACATCCCCCCGGACCCGGACGATCATGATGGACTTCACTGTAGTAGACTGCATGAGCAGTTACCAGGCCATCGTCGGGCGACCCTTCATGATGAAAACAAAAGCCGCAATGTCCTGCTACCACCTGAAACTGAAATTCCCCACCCGGGAGGGGATCGGAATTGTGTGCGGAAGCCAGAAAACAGCTCGCAGCTGCTTCGCAACTCTCTCACGAGAAACTCTCTGTATCACAGAAGATACCCGAAAACGACAAAGAAACCAGGGAGAAGAAGAAGAAGACAGAAGCCCGGGGCCCCGGCCAAACAAAAATGCCCGACTCGCTGCAGCTGAGGAAACAGAAGAAATAGAACTTTATGGGCCAGCAAAAAGTATAAAGATAGGGGGAGGCCTGAGCAAGTCTATACGACAAGATCTTCTAGAATGCCTGAGGGGTACCCGGACGTCTTTGCCTGGGGATACAATGACATGCCTGGGATCGACCCGAGATTCATCAATCACCGCCTAGCGGTAGACCCATCTCACAAACCGGTCAGGCAAAAAAGAAGGAACTTCAATCAAGATAGGAGTAAAGCAATAGCAGCCGAGGTCGAGAAGTTACTAAAGGCAGGTCTCATCAGGGAAGCAAGGTACCCGGATTGGGTATCGAACGTGGTGTTGGTCAGAAAAAACAATGGCAAGTGGCGAATGTGTGTCGATTTCACCGACTTAAACAAGGCGTGCCCAAAGGACAGCTTTCCTTTGCCGAACATAGACCAGCTAGTAGACACCACAGCCTGTCAAGGATTACTGAGCTTCATGGATGCTTTCTCCGGATACAACCAGGTCAAAATGTGCCCTGCAGACGAAGAGAAGACAACCTTCATCACAGATCATGGGCTTTACTGCTATAAAGTAATGTCCTTCGGGCTAAAAAAACGCTGGGGAAACCTTCCAAAGGTTGGTAAACAAAGTTTTCAAACCACTCATCGGCATTACAATGCTAGTTTATGTCGATGACATGATAACAATGTCGAAAGAACCAAGCAACCACATGGAAGACCTAAAAAGACCTTCGAGCTTCTAAGAAAACACAACCTGAGACTCAATCCGGAAAAATGTACCTTCGGGGTAGCTTCGGGAAGTTTTTAGGCTACATGGTAAGTGCACGAGGAATTGAAGCAAACCCACAGAAGATCCAGGCAATACTGGCCCTAAAGTCTCCCAAAATAGTAAAAGAAGTACAGAGTCTAACTGGTAGAGTGGCTGCGCTCAACCGGTTCATATCACGAGCAACTGACAAATGCCACCCTTTCTTCAAAGTGATCCAAAAAGAAAAAATGATATCGACTAGACAACAGAGTGCGAAGAAGCCTTCTAGTAGTTAAAGCAGTATCTGGTGCAGCCCCTACTCCTGGCTAAACCACTCCCGGGAGAAACATTATACATATATCTGGCTGTTTCGGACCGAGCAGTAAGTTCAGTACTGATACAAGAAACCGACAAGATCCAGAAGCCTGTCTACTATATCAGCAAAGCCCTCTTAGACGTTGAAACCCGGTATCCAGTACACGAACTAGTCGCCCTTTCATTAGTTACGGTAGCTCAGATTGCGGCCTTACTTCCAGGCCCATCCATCAAGGTATACACCGGTCCCCCCTAAAACAAATTCTGCAGCGGCCAGAGGTTTCCGACAGATTAGTAAAGTGGTCGGTAGAACTAAGTGAACATGACATCACCTACCTCCCAAGAGCAGCAGTAAAGGGACAAGCCTTGGCAGATTTTGTCGCCGAATGTACCGACCCCCAGACCCTGGCTATAGACGAGGACAAATGGGAAATTTCCGTAGACGGTTCGGCCAGCACACAAGGCAATGGCGCGGGAATCATCCTAAAAAGCGACAAAGGAGAAGAAATCCTACTCACCCTGAAATTCGCTTTCATAGCGACCAACAATGAAGCAGAATATGAAGCAATACTGGGCGGTTTGAGACTATGCACGGTGCTAGGGATCCGAGATGTGGTAATAAAGAGTGACTCGCAGTTAGCTATTCAGCAACTAAAAGGAGCATTTCAAGCAAAAGAGCCTAGCATGATGGCCTATCTGACCGAAGTACGAAAGTAACCGGGAAGATGGGGGATGTACGCTTCAAACAAATCCCCAGAGAGGGCAATTGTGAGGCAGACTCTCTGGCACGGCTCGCCTCTTCAACAAACGCTGAGCACCCCAGGATAATCCCTTTGATTTACATCCGGGAAAGAAGCGTAGGAGAATCTAAAGTAGAAGTTCTAGATAAAGAAAGCAAAGCATCATGGATGCAACCCATCAGAGAATATCTGGAAACATGAGAAACACCAGAAGACAAAACGGAGGCTAGAAAGTTAAGATACAAGAGCACTAAATTCTCCTTAATCGACGGGGTACTTTATCGAAGGGGTTACTCAGTCCCCCTCTTAAGATGTCTAGCAGAAGAAGAGGCAAATTATGTACTCAGGGAGATACACACAGACATCTGTGGGAGCCACGCCGGAGGTCGCTCAATTGCTTTCAAAACCCTAAGACAAGGTTTCTACTGGCCGACCATGCACCAGGATGGCATAGAAGTGGCCCGCAAGTGCGAAGGATGTCAGAAAAACGCAAATCTCCACCACCAACCAGCCGAACAGTTGACTACACTGCTCAGTCCCTGGCCGTTCGCCCAGTGGGGACTAGACATCATTGGCCCGATGCCACAAGGGAAGGGCAGGCAAAATATGCCATCGTGGCCATAGACTATTTCACCAAATGGATGGAGGCAGAGCCATTATCCACTATAACGGAGAAAAAAGCCACTGAATTCCTGAGGAAAAATATCGTCTGCCGATTCGGGATCCCCCGAGCCGTCATCACTGACAACGGAAAGCAGTTTGACAGCAAAGGTTTCAGAAAACTTTGCGAGGATCTCCAGATCGCCCTAAGGTTCGCCACGCCAGCCCATCCCAAGTCAAACGGACAAGTCGAGGCGACGAACAAAACCATCAAGGCTAACTTGAAAGCTCGGCTCGGATCCAGCAAAGGCCTATGGGTCGAGGAACTACCAGAAGTACTATGGGCGCACCGGACAACCTATAAGGACTCCACGGGAGAAACCATGTTCTCCTTAGCATACGGATATGAAGCTGTCATCCCGGCAGAAATCGGGGTGACCTCCCACAAGGTTCAGCACTACGAGAGTAAACAGAATGAAGGACTTATCAGAAACCACCTCGACCTGATCGAAGAAAAGAGAGAGAGGTCGGCCATGAAAACAGCAATCTACCAACAAAGGATGGCCCGCTTCTACAATAAAAGGATTCGGACACGCACCTTCATCCCATGCGACCTGGTGCTAAGAAAGGTCACCCTAAATACTCGAAAGCCAGAGGAAGGCTCCATGGGCGCCAAATGGGAAGGGTCCTACAAGGTGGTAAAAGTGGTGAAGCCAGGAGTGTACATCCTAGAACGGCTGGACGGCACGAGATTAAAAAAGCCATGGAACGCTGAGATGTTGAGGAAATACTTCCAGTAAACCTTTCCTTCCTCCTACCTGTCTACGGCAAACAAATAAGGGACATGAGTCCAAATACAGAAGCCTCTCTCAAAATGACCCACAGAGAGTTGTAAGAAGGGCAGTATGTCCCCGAGTATGAATAAAAAACTTTCTTTTTTCCAAACGCTCTCCTAAAAAATAAAAATTTACAAAACCATATTCAAAAAAAACTCGGGGACATGCTCACAACGACGATCCAAAGCTAAAGAGCACAAAAGCTCGCAACTACCCGACCACGACTACCACCATAAAAATGCACAAAGTCACACCAGAATCGTTCGACTCCATACAAAAAATCAGAGAACATAGATCTGTGAGAAGCATAACATAAGGAGGGATATGCCCTTAATGTTTCAATCGGCTCGGGACTGGATTACGTTCCGCCGAGGCCACATGATTAATCGGCTCGGGGCTGGATTTCGTTCCGCCGAGGCCACTGGATTAATCAGGCTCGGGACTGGATTTCGTTCCACCGAGACCGCTTGGTTATTCAGCTCGGGGTCGGGTTACGTCCCACCGAGTCATGCTCATCGGTCTAGGGACGGGATATTCCCCCAGAACCAAGTATTTCTCTTAGCTCGAGGTCCTCGGAAATATTCAGGGACATACTCGATGCTTAGGATCCGTGAGAAGCATAGCACGGGGAGGGATGATACCCCTGTGGCGATTGCCTGCTCCAGTGTTACCGAACATAAGGAGGAATACGCCCTTAATGTGTCGAGCACTCTTTGATCCTCACATACCCGATGTAATGGATCCGTGGGAAAGCATAGCACAGGGGATAATGATGCCCCCGTGACGATTGCTAGCTCCAGTGATTCCGGACCTAATGAGGAATGTGTCCTTAGTATCCCGGACACTCTTTGATCCATTCATCATCCGGATCCGCGAGAGACACAGCACGGGGATGCGTTATGCCCCTGTGGCGTGTGCCTGCTCCAGCGTGGTAAGGAGGAGCCCTCATACAATACACAGGCTCCCCAGTGAACCGACGTGTAGAGGATGTGCCCTTACCATTCAAACGCTCTTCTGATCCGAATCCTAGTTCGCCGGGACACTGAATTGAAAGATTCAGAATTGTGTTTTGGAGACCTCGGGCAGGACGCTGTTTTGAGGCATCCATGTTGTTGTTTATGCTTGCAAAAACATTTTTGTTTTGGGATAAGTGCTGAGTCACCCCCGCCTTTTGATTTTATTTTCCAGAATTTTGTTTTTGTTTTTTCACCAGTCTGGCAGAGGGACGCCCATGCCAGATTCGGTAGGGCTTCAAAGGTTGATTCACTTCCCTTCTAAATAAGTCCCAGGGGTTAGTCGGCTCGGGGCTGGATTACGTTCCGCCGAGGCCGCTTGTTAATCGGCTCGAGGCTGGATTACGTTCCGCTGAGGCCGCTTATTAATCGGCTCGGGGCTGGATTACGTTCCGCCGAGGCCGCTTATTAGTCGGCTCGGGGCTGGATTTCGTTCCGCCGAGGCCACTTGTTTACTCAGCTCGGGGTCGGGTTACGTCCCACCGAGCCATCTTCTTTTAAACTAGGGACGCAACATTCCCCCAGGTCCAAGTGTCTTTCTCAGCTCGAGGTCGGGTTACGTCCCACCGAGTCAGCCATTCGGACTGAGGACGTAACATTCCCCCAAATCCAAGTGTCTTTCTCAGCTCGAGGTCGGGGTACGTCCCACCGAGTCAGCCCTTCGAACTGGGGAAGTAACATTCCCCCAGATCCAAGTGCCTATCTTCACTCGGGGTCGGGTTACGTCCCACCGAGTCTACCTCTTTGGACTGGGGACGTAACATTCCCCCAGGTCCAAGTGTCTTTCTCAGCTCGAGGTCGGGGTACGTCCCACCGAGTCAGCCATTCGGACTGGGGACGTAACATTCCCTCAGGTCCAAGTGCCTCTCTTCATTCGGGGTCGGGTTACGCCCCACCGAATCAGCCCTTCGGACAGGGGACGTAACATTCCCTCAGGTCCGAGCATCTCTCACAGCTCGAGACAGGATCACATGCCACCGAGCACATCATCGTTAGCTCAGAGGCAAAATTTTCTCCTCACAATCGAGATTGGATCAGTCAGGGGTCAAGACCTCTAAATCTCTGGTACAGATATTACAGAGGATGAGTCATTTTTAGTTTGGACAACAAGAGAAACTTCATGTCCTGATGGAACGATAAGCAATTTGCTTTGAGGTGGAGAATCGTTCTGAATAGGGTCAGCATCTCCAATAATCGAGGATATGAAGATAGAAACAGAAGACTTAGTTAATGGTGAATGTAATTTCTCTGTGATTTCTGGAACGACCATCAGCAAGGCGATCAGCACACCATCTTTTTTTATAGTTCCCGGCATCAACTCGCAAACTCGTTGTTACCGAGAACTATGGGACAGATGTTGATGGTGTTTTCAGGACCTATGTTATTTAAAGAGTACGGCATGGGTAAAAAGGGTAATTTCCTTCTTGGGCGAGATCATTAAAGCCGACCCGGCCACTATACAGTAAGAGACCGAGCACTTGATGATAGGTGACCGACCACTTGAGATCGGATGACCGGGCATTATCAGATCGACAACAACATTCTCAGTTCAAATGGCTATCATGACCGACCTCATGAAGACCGAGCACATGGCGAGGCGTGCTCAGGAAGATAAAGCATCATATTCTTGCGGATAAGATGACAAGTTATCCTATTTTCATGGGAAAAACTGGTGGGTCAGAGTCCTAGTAGGATAAAGAAAGTAAAGGTAGTTTTGATTAGGAATCCTTATGGGAAAAGGGAATAGTTTTGAGTAGGAATCCTGATAGGAAAAGGAAACCATCTCCAACTGGGAATTCTTGTACAAATAGGAATATGATTTTTCACCATTATAAATAGGAGGGCAGAGTATGTGTAAAAGGCATCAAAAAAAATTAGTGATCAGAATCATCAAGCCTTGACTTGTAAACTCGAGAGAGATCGGAGAAGCATATTTAAGTAATAAAAAGTATCATCCTGTCTTTGTCCGTGGACGTAGGTCAGATCCAAAATCCACCGAACCACGTTAAATCTCTTTGTCGATTGGTGTGTTTATCTGTCTCTCGCTAAATTTGCTTTTGGTCTCCCATAACCAAACAAATTCAATATTGAAGGAGGATTACCTCGGAGGTGATATTCTCGTATTACCCTGAGACCAAAATCCACCGTCAACAATATGTATGACACAGCAGCAAGAAATTCAGCGAGCAAAACTAAGAGAATTGGGTGTCATGATTCATATTTTGGTAAAAACCTGCAATGGATTGATTATGGGACAAGGGATGAGAGACTTTGCTTTGGTCCAAGCAGATGAAGAATATGACAACAGTGAGCTTGCAGAAAGGGAAATATAAGTCTGAAAGATGGCAGCAGTTGGATAATACAGAGAATTTAAAATGATCAGTACTGTACGTATTAATTAGGCCAAATTGAGACAGAGGATTTTTTTTAATCTCAGGGAGCAGAAGCAGTTTGAGGGTCAACAGAAAGCAGCAAGACAAGCTAATCCAGCAACCTTGTTCAGTATTCCACGAGTTAATAATATCCGTTATTTATTAGCAACGAGTATCCTATCAGTATCAGTATCTTTATTTTCAAGCATTTTGATTTTTAGATAGTTTGTCTAGAATATTATACATAGTAATAATTCTGTGGACGTGGTCCCTGGAATAAGATTCGGCAATCATGGTTCTAACAAAATAAGCTTGCTAATGGCCAACTCTTTTCATTTTTGAAAAAAACATAAAACAAGAACAGATCTGTCACTAGACTCTTCTGCCTTTCTTTTTTAGTTTATTGTATCTAGTTGGACTTTAATTTTCTTCCCAATTTCAATTACAAAATTCATGATACTTCTGGACTATAATTATTAATATTTAACTCATGCAAATGTAAGATCATTCAAACATTGGATGATAATACTTCAATCATGCATGCATTTGGTTCTGATGATGATCAGTTTGGTGATGTGAATTCATTTGAAATCAAATCCACGTGGTTTTATTTCTGCTTTACTTTTGAAATCTAAACAATATGAAGCCTACCAGTAACATTTTTAATTCTGGAAACCGATAGATACGTTTTCAATTCGAAATTCTGCATATATAACTGATCACTCGTGTTTGTTATTATCTAAGCCATGCATAAACACTGAAAGCATGCTAATTAATGTTTGCCCTGCATGTAAAAGGAAGAAGAAGAAGAAGAAGATATAATAATTCTCTCCAGGTTTTGTTCTAAATAATATATGAATTTACTTGTACATACTAGGAAATACTGTTAGTGAAGCTTATTAATTATATGATTATTACTTGATGTAATTACCTTTATATTACTATCTAATCGGGATTAATGACATATAATCTCTGAAAAAAGAAGCAATGGACACGATCAATACCCAAAAGAAAATTTTAAAGAAGAGAAGCATTACAAAATAGGGGGAAACAAGTTTAAACAGCATTAAAACTCCAAAATGCCAAACACTTTAGAAATTCGCCGTATGGGTTTTATAATTCATTTGTAATTAACCTTTTTTAGCTAGGTCTGCTTATTAATCAATTAGCATATATTGATTAGAAGTTTATGGACCCATTGTTGTCTTTTATGACTGTGTCATTTTCCTTAATAATACAGTTGTTAGTATGAATAATATTAGCTAATTAAAATGTTAACTAGCTAGCTAACTAGATTTTAGTTATATCATGTATTGATAGAACACCACCTATCAAAAGATTCAACAATAATCGGTAATAAAAAATAAAAAATAAAAAATTATATGAGAGGTTAATGGTGAGAAGAAAGTGTGGATAAAGGAATCATTGGGTTAGCACTTTTGTGGCAATATGGATGACAACCCTAAAAGATTAAAAGGGATCATGGCTTTCAAAGGGAAAAAGAAGCAGAATTATCAAATTACTTGGACCCATTATTTTTCATAAATAACCTTTTGTTGTTTTAATTTGGGTTTTAGATATATAATTTTGTTTGTGATTGAAATAACCAATCTTATTTTGGAATCCATATGGATACATCTCACCCTCAACTGCTCCGTAACTCAGGTCAAGTTAACTTGATACACACGGCAAATCAACAGAAAGCAAAATATATATATAAGAACATCAATATTAATCCATAACAAGCTTATATATTTAGGTAATAAACTTTTACAAAATTAACAAGCTATCTACAACACAGGCTGCATATGAACCCACTCACATAAAAGTTTAGTTACTTGATAAACATATGTTTATGCAAAATATTTCAAACCCACCTCTTTTCTGTATGAGCAATGACATAGAAATTAAACATGGATTAAAGAAGAACAAAATCACTATTAAAATCATGTCATTTTAATCTGTTTTATTTTATTTTTATTTATCATCAAAACGACATCATTTTAATGATAATTTTGTCTCCATTTAATCTTGTTTTTAGTCTTCTTATCATTTCCTTTTTGTATTCATTTTTTTATCTGATCCTCAATTTTATCTTTTCTTTGGATTTATTTGTTTGTGTAAATTTTTAAAAGTAATTAATCAAAGCTGATTAGTTAGAGTAGAATTGATCAATACTTCTCATCACCTGAACTTGAGTAACAAGGCACTTCAAATAATGTGCAGTTTCATCCAACAAGCTGCACAAATCCATTGCTTCGCCACCAGGTACAAGCTTTCGAAGCTCGTTGGCATGGCAAAACCCACCATCATTATTTCTCTTCTTCTTCTTCTTCTTGTTTTTCTCTCTTACTAAACTTGTCTTGTGATGAACAATACTATTGATTCTTCTGACTGAAACAACACGACGTCGACGATGATGAAGTTTCCAAAGCATAGCCCTACTCCAAGCTCTCCTTGAACCAACCGCCAGAGCCATTGATTTATAAGCAGCAATCTTAACTCTAGTGGCTGAGGATGGTGATGGTGTTTCAGTTTTTATTTTCATCAAAGCTCTAAGAAACCTTCTGCTAAACCTAGATTTTAAAGAAGTAGGGTTTGAAGATGAGCTCTTAATCAAACTCATGGGGGTATAAGGTATTTATCTGAAATTAGGGTTTCTGACAGACAGTTGGGTACTGAATTGTGGGCTTGTTTCCTTTTATGGGATGAATCGAAAGATGATATTTTCTTCTGACACAAAGAGAGGCCTCCACTCAAAGGACAAACAAAAGCTTCTGACACAAAATCTAATACAGTACACTTGTATAAACAAAAGAAACAGAGTCAGTGGGGGATTATAAATGGAAGGTGTGAAGCACAAGGATAGATAGATGAATAATCAAATCTATCTGGCTTTTAGATTATTATTAAGTCGAGTGGGTGGTCACAGTATAAGTTCGATTTCATTATTATTTTTTATTTCTTTTTAAATAATCAAATATTTAAACTACTAATATGATTCGAAACAAATCTTAAAATAAAATATTACATCCGCACCTAGGGTCTTTAATGTTGGTATTAATAATTATTTTTTTTTTAAAAAAATAATAATAATAATAAATTGAATTATTATACGTTTTGTTTTCTTGATTGGTAGATGGTTTTTATAGCTTTAGAGATGAAAATTGAAAAGAGAGTTTGATGTGGGCCTATAAATTGCCAACCACCATATGATCGCACATGGACATGGTTCCATTTTTCCCACTTGGATTAACGTGGGGGTCCTTTCTTTTCTTTCTCCTAAAACTACATAATATTCCTCTCGCTCTCGCCTTATTTTATTTAGACTTGTTCTATTTATGGTGAGTAAAATTATACACCCTATCACTAAAATTTTAATATAGTGTTATTTATATTTTAATATATTAAAATATGTATTTTTATGTCTTTTAATTAAGGTCTCACGTAACTTAATAAGTTAATAAATAAATTTCTCAACCTCATTCTATGTAGATGTGTATAGGGTTTGCACAAAATCTTGAATTCCGATCAGGATCCCCATCCCGTTTAGTTTGGGATTTAAGATAATTTTTTATCTCGAATAAAAAATCAGGTTGGGATTCGAGATGATTTTTTGTCTCGAATTTTAGGTTAAAAATTCCTTAATCTCGATTGAGATTCGAGATCCCTCACCATTTGGTTCAGGGTTCGGGATGATTTTTCATCTCGATTCAAAATACCGATCGAAATTTGGGATAATTTCTTCATTCCAAATAATAATCGGAATGGGACGGAATGAGATTCGATCGAGACGAGATATCCCCCACACACGCGTATATATGTATCTGCAATTTTCTATTTTCTGTCTTAATTTGGTTTTGCAAGAGAATATCAATAGTGAGTAATTGCGATGGTGATATGTGAGGTGAAAAGTTTTGAGGGCAAGCACACGTGGTATGATTTGATGGGGTGATATGTCGGCATTAAAAATGAAATAATGGACTACACTAGGAGAGGGTTAGAATAGAAATATAAATTTAATTATAATTATAATTAATTAACTTTAATAACAAGTAAGGAACCTTATTATTAGGTAACATTTTACTTTTTATGATAATGATAGTGTAACTGTGGCTCTAAATAAATCTCATTACTTTCAAGTATACTTTTGATTTGCCTGTTTTCAAAAAAAGCAAACACTGATTAAGTTATGTTATCTTCTTCAAAGTGATAATATATATTTATTTTATTTTATTATAAATTATACCAAATCTAAAGACTTCCAATTAAATAATTAATCCACATCCAGGGCAAAGGTTCCATATTACCAAACTATGGTGACTCTTTCATTGACAAATCACAAGAACCATTGTTTTATTTCATTAAACATATAAAAGAAAGTGAGTACGTGTAAGTTTCAACACGTACGAGACTTTAGTTCTGATGCCATATTTGATAATGTGAAAGTCTGAACACAAGACTTTAATTTATTTATTTATTTTTTAAATCGTTGGAAACTCCACCGCTTAATCATCTCTTCCGGGCTTAAGCGGAGAAGGTAAAATCTCCGACTGTCTCAAACTCTTACAAGAAACGTACTCCCTGGATTCGAAACCAGGACCTCAAGGTGAGATCCTGAACCCTACATCACCAAGTCACGTCTCTTGGGACATACTATGTTTGAGAAATTGTTCAAAACCTTATACTTTAGCTTGTTTGGCTTGAGAAGAACATTTTATTCCAGAAACGGAGCATCCTAGAGTGAAAGAGAAAATTAAAAGAGGAACCTGGCCAGGCCTCTTCCTCCTGCTGTGAAGAATGTTTTATACTGTAATCACATTCTTTCATGACTAAAACGAACATTTCAAACATAATAATCTATGAAGATAAGCTTTCACTCTTGCAAAATTTGGGTTTATGCCTTATCAACTATTCACTTATTCAGCAACAATAATTTATAGAAACATGAATTTGATCCTTGACTTGATAACCCCTTCATATATATAGGTTCTAATGGACCACAACAATTATCATCAAGTGGCATCCATGTGTGAGGAAAATGACAACATTATCTCCAACTCCCAAGTCTCAGTTTTTCAATGGAAGAAATTTGGGTTCTGATCTAGGAAAAATATTGAGAAAATGAACGAAATCTTTATGATGTTTGAAAAAATTAAGCGAAAATTTCCTCATGTTTTAAAAAATCTCAAATCTTATCCGAATTCGGGATCTTTAATTATTTGGTTAGGGATTTAGTACGATTTTTCGTCTCAATTCAAAAAATAGGTCGGGATTGTGGATGATTTTTCATCCTGAATCACAATCGGGGTAGGGCAGGCCGAGACCGATTAGGGAAAAGATGTTCCAATTATCATCCCAATTTCATGTTTTACTATAAGAATCAAAATATTTATAGAAAAACCCAATGTAAGGGAGAGTTTTGCTTAATTTTAAAATAATATTGTAGGGTTTTGCTATTTTTCCCAAAAAAATATTACAATGCAACATGTGTTAAAATACTAAAAAATTTATCAACTAAATGGTAGTTATATTTAATAAAATGAAAAATGAGCAAAGTCCTCTAATAGTCTAATGTTTGGTAAAAATAAGGAAACCCTCTCAGGCTTTAAATTAAGCAAAACCCCATGTAAAGGTTTTGTTTAAATATTTTTGATAAAGTTTTAAAGAGTGAGAGAACCAAAACCCCTACATGACGATTTTGCTTAGATTTAAAGCATGAAGGGGGATTTTTCTTAATTTCAATAAAAATCAAGGAGGGATTTTGCTCATTTTCTCTTTAACACAACTATACATATCATATATTATTAGTTATAATATCACGTAATCATATTTTCATTGTATCAAAAATTTGAGAAAATGAGCTAAATCACCCTCTTAAAAGAAAGAGAAATCTCTTCAAGTTTTAAAATATTATTAGTGAAATCAATGTTTCTAAGCACTAAAAAAAAGTCTTTAGCGTATAAACTTTTGACGTTAAAACGTGGACGAGAAAGACAATTAGCGTCGAAATAAAAATATTTGATGATAAAGTACAATATTTTGCGTCAAAAATATTTTGACACTAAATCACGTATTTGGCGACGAATATTTTCGACGCCAAAAATTTGACATTTAGTATAAAAATATTCGATATTAAAGGTGATATAATATTAAAAAATATATATTATTTTATTACCTTTAGCGTCGAATATTTCGACGCTAAAGGGTATAAGAAAATTATTATTACAAATTAATTTCAAACTAATTTCATTACAAAAATAATTAAATTTATTATAAAAAAAAATTATTACAAAGTTGTTATTAAAAAATTATAATGATGATATTTTATTGATATAAAACTAAAATTAGAAAAATTATCACAACAAAAAAATATAAAATGATAAACAAAATGATAAAATACAATTTTCTATATATTTTCTCCATCTTCACTTTCATATTTTTCATCTTCACTTTCATTTATTTTTCATTTTCTTCACTATCTTCATTTTCACCATTTCTTCATCTTCATATTCCCCTACAAAAATAAATAAATAAATATTAGATGTTAATATAAAAATCAAAGGAAACACTTAAGGAAAAAATAATTTTAGAGAGAAAATAAGAGTATGAGAGAAAGAACGTGAGAATAGGAAAAATGAAAGAGCAAATGAATTTATAGGGAAAAAAACTTTTAGCGACTGATCGGGTGAAATCACCCACGTTACGCAAGCGCACATATCGCTCAAGTAGTATAAAATGTATCGATCCCACGAGGACTTAATACCTAAGCTATTAATTTATTGAAGTTAAATTTCTACAAGAATCTAAAAATTGATTGTTGTTTGGTTGGTGATTTTAACTAAAGACAAGTAATTTAAAACAATGCGAAAGTAAATTCTAAAAAGTAATCAATATTATGAAACTATCCAGGGTTGTGAATCCTTCCAATATTCTTCTAAATATGAAGTGATTATCTTATGTTTGTGCAATATATCGGTTTATTAACCTGGAACACGAAAATATGCAAAAATCTCTGTCGATTGTCAGATACAAATACCCAAAGTAACCCAATTAACTATATGTCTATGTTAACCAAGTTACCTGAATTCATTAAGTTCAAGTTCCAATTATGGCTACTCACGCCCGACATGTATATGTTTATCCTGGAAGGAAATCTCCAAGGTGAATGTGAGATCGTGAGCTATTGAGTGTAAGGCTGAAACCTAAAATCTCTTTGTCAAATTCATTTTAAGTTTACCAAATCAATCTTATTAGTGGCCAGTTAATAAGAAACATTAAGATTAAGACTCAATAAAGAAACCTATACGTAACACAAGACATAAAATAACCAACTTATAAACGTGTGATATTGGAATTCATCGCCACCCTAGATAATGTTTTTAGTTATGACACATATCTAGGACAACTAAAGACATAAATAAATAAAACATCATGCAACTAATTGAAAATTAAAAAGGTAAAATTTACAACAATGAAATAAAATGCTGAGGTTTGGGGATCCACTTTTATTATTTCAAATCTAGAAATTTCTCTTATTATAATATATAAATTTTCATTACATTACCAACTGACCATATAGGCGGTATCCTGATTAAGTCAAATTTTGATTAATTCCAACCGACCATAAAGGCGGTATCCAATTAAGTCAGGTTTTAAGATAATTTTTATATTTTAAAATAAGGGAGATTTTTCTAAATTATAATAATAAAAGTTTCACCTTCACCTCAGCAGAAAGAAGTTACCGACTCATGCTTTAAAATAAAACAAAGAAAGATTTATTATTTAAAATAAAAATTAAATACAAGAAAACTGAAATTAAACAAACAAGATACTCCTTCTTAGTATTCTAAGGAAATTCCCTAGAAGAAAGTATGAAGAATTCAAATGAAATCAGCCTCTATTTATAGGCTTCAAAATCGGGTCGCGTCGCTACGCGAGCTACAGTAGATGGCGGCTGTCGACAGATCAATAATTAGGCTGACGCGGTTATGACGCACATGATGACGCGGTGATGATTCGTGTGATGACATTTCGGCGTCGCGATGCGTTGAGCTTGAGCGTCGCGACATGTGAATAGTAAATTTCCCATTTTGTCTTTTTCCATCCGTTATTCATCGTTTTAGTCCCGATTTGATTCCAGTGAGTCCCGATATTTTATTTATCTATAAAATAACACAAAACACATCAAAATATTCACAAAACCTGAGAAACTATACAAAATATTAAGTAAAAGAGGCGGTAAATATTGATATAATTTCCGCTTATCAGGGACGAAATATGCTTTCGTCGCTAAAGGTCCTCAAATAGTGGAAATTATTTCCGTCAATATTTTCATCTTTAGCGTCAAAAATTTTGGCTTTGAGCG
The DNA here is from genome assembly GCA_019454045.1 of Zanthoxylum bungeanum. Lineage (NCBI taxonomy): Eukaryota > Viridiplantae > Streptophyta > Magnoliopsida > Sapindales > Rutaceae > Zanthoxylum > Zanthoxylum bungeanum. The sequence continues at coordinate 29,274 of SKCR01020786.1, forward strand.
TCGAAAATTCGTCACTAAATATCAAAAATTTTAAATCCAATTTTATTATGAGATAAATTCAAAATTTAGAAAACGGGAATTTGAAAATTTTAAATTTACTCTTTAGCGTTGAAATATTTGACTTTTAGCGTCGAAAATTCGTCGCTAAATGTCAAAATTTTAAATCTAATTTTATTAAGAGATAAATTCAAATTTTAGAAAGCGGGAATTTGAAAATTTTAAAATTAACCTTTAGTGTCGAAATTTTTGACTTTTAGCGTCAAAAATTTATCGATAAATGTCAAAAATTTAAATATAATTTTATTTGACGGTAAATTCAAATTTTAGAAGGGGGAATTCGAATTTTTTAAAATTAACATTTAGCGTCGAAATTTAGATTCGACGCTAAAGGTTGACCCTTTAACGGCCAAAAAAATTTTCGACGCTAAATGGTGGAACCTTTAGCGTCGAAATTCTAAAGCGTCAACCCTTTACGTCAAATAATTATTTCGACGCTAAAAGATAAACCTTTAGCGATGAATCTAAATTTTGATGCTAAAGGTTAGAACCTTTAGCGTCGAAATTTAAATTCGATGCAAAAGGGTTGACCATTTAGCGTCGAAACTAGGATTCGACGCTAAAGTGTTGTCTTTTAGCGTCGAAATTTAAATTCGACGTTAAAGGATTTATTGGCGTCGAAAATATTTTTGACGCTAAATATTTGGACGCTAAAGGTCTCTTTTGTTGTAGTGAATGACGATTATGTTTGTTAAAATTTTAATTTGATGATGTTATTTTAAAAGATAAAATTACATTTAAAATATGATTTCACAGTTAATATTTTAACATCAGGATAATTTCAATGGATTTTATAAAACTTAATGGGGTTTCGTTCATCTCCCTTAAATCATCCATGCAAGATGAGTTAAGCGTTCGTCTATAGTTCCCAAATTTATATTTTTTTTATTATAATTTTAAATAATTAATGGTTAAAGATTCCAAAATTATTTATTATTATATTATACTATGACCAAAAATCTCATAAGGTAAAACTAGCATTGAGTCTCGAGAATATCAGGAACGGCCTAGTACTATTATTACATTTGTAGTTCAATTTCTTACAATTTATTAAAGTTATGGGGGCTCTTTCGAAGCTTAGCCCTTGGATCAGTCTAGAAATTAAAATTAACTAGATGACAACCCGCGCGATGCGCGGGGCTCATATTGAATTCATGTTGTTGACGGGTGATTTTCGTTCCAGGGGTAGTTTCGGGATAACGCTCCTGGAACAGTCCTTCTTCAATCGTGAATTTGTTTGGTTATGGGGGACCAAAAGCAAATTTAGCAAAAGACAAGACAAACACAAAATCGACGAGAGGGTTTACGTGGTTCGGTGGAATAAATCCAACCTACGTCCACAAGAACAAAGTAGTGTTGATTTTATTACCAAACCGAGCTCGGCCGATCTCTTTTCAAGGGGCGGTCTAATGTAACCAAGTTGTTTGTCTTTTGTAGTGTTTTTACAAATAATGCTTTTTTTGAGATTATTGCCAACCTATACAAATGAGACTACCCTCCCTTTATATACTAAGAGAAATACAACATTGTTCTCGTGTTTTCATGACATCAGTCACGTGAATCTCCGACTGATTTACGGGCTCTCTGCCCCAACTACCTCACCAAGCGAGTCTGCCATCTGACTCTCTGTCATATCACTCTATTTTCTACACTGACACACTTCACCATTATGATGCCAGCCTGTAAATATCTCTCATACGGTGGTACATGTCAGAGGGAAAAGTCCAAATAGTCTCGATCACACGTCGGGTGTCATGAGGGCGGCCATACAATGAGTCGTACTATGCCAACTACTTCTGAACTGACCTAAAATGTCTGAGCTCATTCTCATGACTCAAAAAGAAAGATATTGTCGAGCCGAGCTACCGGACTAAAGTGGTCGGTCTCGGCTCTGATGATGTCGGTCTTTGAAGCCTGCACCATGTTGTGTCCTCTGGTCAGTCAGATTCGGGGAGCCGGGTCTGACCTGTTGGACAATTATAACCCATAGCATCACTATTTGTACAGAACATGAGGTTGTTGTATAAATTAACTATGTGACAAAGGAAATTGCTCTTTTATCATTTGTAATTGGATTACCGGGATATATAAATGATAGAAGTCCATATGATTAGTTCCGGATTAATAAGATATGAGACAATATTAATCCACTAAAGTTTAATCATTAAATATCCCTAGTCGTAGTATTATCGAGACTGGACATCGATAATGCGGAATAGACTAGTATTACACTTGTGCGTGTTATGGGAGCGTAACAGCATAGTTCTCATATATTTAAGTATTGGATACTTATGCAAGTGTGATAGGAGGTTCTGTTTATAGATGGTACGGAAACAGCTTCGCTCTGGATAGACCCATCGGAATTCCATTGGTAATATGACTATGTGTCTATGGGAATCCGAATCAAGGTAGGTGTATTTGGTCTTAACCTGAGACTTTCATCACTAATACTTGCGACAATCAGTATACTTTGGTTTTTGTCTTCCGGGGCTTTAACAGGTTCTGTGTACGCCTCTTCTGGGTATACTGAAAATCGTAGTGTATTGAGTGTGATGTCAAGATGGAAGTATCACTCCAGTCATATGGAGATGATGATCACGCAGGATACGAAACTAGTACTCTTTAGTACTGCAGTCATCGGGATAATATGACTAGGTCATGATTATCCGATTAAAGAGACTAGTTACCAGAGATCCGATATATGCTTCGTACGGGGCAGACACAATTCCAGCCCCAGGCCTAGCATGTGACATTCGATACTGGATCGCAATATGCAATACTATGTATACTACACCTGACACAAATTACATATTCCTTAAAAGAATATTTCTGGAAAATTTGATAGGCACGGTGCTTTGCTAGAAGCCAACCATGTCTCGTAAATCGGTAAAAATATGGTACCGGGTACACACGTGTTCGGATAGTCCGACGACCGGATTTACTGCCAACATATCCAGGGATCTCATGGGTCGTTTTCCGAAGATTCACCGATGACGTATGACTCGAACATAATTAATCTGGGATTAATTAGAAGAGAGAGAAAATTAATCTAAGATTAATTACGGCGAGAATTTATCTGGGATAAAATTCAACTAGAAGAGAGAGAACGATTAATTTGGAATTAATCGATAAAATAATATATTCGATATATTAAATGAAATTAGATTTCATAACGAAATTAAAATTGGATTTTATTCAGGCGAACGAGTTAATTTAGAATTAATTCGCGAGCGACTTGAATAGTAATTTTGCTAGCCATAATTATTTAATTAAATTTGATTTAATTAAGTCGCAACGGAAAATTCGTTAATTCAGAATTAACGAACCCGAGCCCGGAATGTGTTTGCGGGCCCACTCGGATTTTGAATCAAGTGGGGCCCACACAAGTCACATCACCTAGTCTATCCCATCACCTTTTGGTTGATGGAAGTGGTTGGGTTGTTGATGACTTGTTTAACATACTAGCTTGATTTGTGATTGACTTTTACCAAACTTTGATTTTGGTATATGTCTTTTGTTTTTTGAAAATAAAAATTACAAGTCAACACTTCACTCATTTTTCTTTTCTCTTCACCGTGAGCCTCTCCCTCTCATTCTTCTTCACACTTTGCCGAGAACAACAAGAAGATAAGGAATAGTTTTGTTGCAAAATTCATCCTAAGCTAGCACTTAAAGAATCATACAAATGTGATAGGGAAACCTTTCCCATGAGTTTGGAATTCAAGAATCAAGTTTGGAAGCTCAACATACATCAAAGAGAGGAGCTTGGAGCAACTTCAATGAGGTAAAATTTTATTGTCTACACATCCTTAGCTGATTAAAGTGAATAATTTCTGCTACTTTACTTTGCGTATTCACATGTTTTATGCTTAATGATCTTGGTTATTGTTCTTAGAGAACCAAACAATGGTATCAGAGCCTAAATTAAGCATGAAATATTTTAGGGTTCTTAATCTCAAATTTGGGTATTTTTGAATCTAGTTTATTAGGCAAAGTGCCTAAAATACCTTTTACTTGGTAAAAGTGCAAGTACCACCGATCTGTTAGCCCTCGTTCATAGTGACATAAGTGGGCCCATATCTAGCTAGGCTAGAGGTGGATATGAATACTTCGTAACCTTTACGGATGTGGCATCGTATTATGGTTATGTGTTTCTTGTGAAACATAAATCGGAAACTTTTGATAAAATCAAAGAGTTTCGACAAGAAGTACAAAAACAGACCGGCAAGAGTATTAAAACATCATGATTGGATCGTGGTGGAAATACTTAAGCAATAAGTTTCTCGATTATTTGAAAGAGTATATTATTCTTTCACAATGGACTCCTCCCGGAACACCTCAATTTGACGGTGTGTACGAACAAAGAAATTGAACCTTGTTGGACATAGTAAGGTTAATGATGAGTCACTCTGAGCTACCAATTTCCTTCTAACGATACGCATTAAACAGTGCAATACTTATTTTGAATAAGGTTCCATGAAAATCTGTTAGACAGACTTCATATTAGATATGAACATGAAAGAAATCGGGTTTTCTCATTCCTGAAGATTTGGGATTGCTGGGCATATGTTTGGATGATACCAAACTAGAACCCAAAATCGGATAAGTGCCTATTTGTAGGTTGTCCCAGGGAAACCAAAGTATAGTACTTATACAACTCACAAGAGAACAATATAATTGTTGCTCTCCATGCGGTTTTCCTAAGAGGAATACCTATATGCAGTGGTAAGTGGGAGGAAAGTAAAACTCGATGAAAATCAAAGTAATATTGTTCCAGGCACCGAGTCCTCATGGAACACAAACAGTTCATCAGGGATGAAATTGTACCACAAACCGACTACGTATGAGGAAGTGATACAAGGTTTCAACTCCTTTCATGGCAAAGTGTCATGAAGTCTGAAATGGATTCCATGTATACAAACCAAGTTTGGACACTGGTTGATGTACCGGAAGGCATTGTGCCTATTGGTACTATATGAGTCTTCAAGGAAGACATACATGGATGGAAACATACAAACGTACAAAGCTAGGCTTATGGCGAAAGGGTATTGTCATCAACATGGTGTCGATTACGATGAAACCTTTTATCTGTTGCCATGATTAAATCCATTTGGATAATGCTTGCTAATGCTGCATGTTATCATTTATGAAATATGGCAGCTGAACGTCAAAATTGCTTTCCTTAAACGGAAACCTTTTGGAGGATGTCTATCAACATCCTGACAGTTTTGTTGTACCGAAACATGCAAACAAGGTTTGCAAGTTAAATCGATCCATTTATGGATTGAAGCAAGCATCGTTTTTTTGGAACCAATGTTTTGATAAGATCATAATGGTATATGATTTAATTCAAAATGAAAATGATTCTTGTGTATATAAGAAGGTTAGTGGGAGCGCACTGAAAATGATTGTCTTATATAATGTTGACATATCATTTCTTGGAAATGACATTCCCATAATATAATCGGTGAAAACTTGGCTTTCATGAAAATTCTCCGTAGACTACTTGGGAGATGCAACCTTTATTCTAGGAATAAGGATCTACTGGGATAGATCTAAAACTTATTGGCACTCTCTGAGAACTCGTACATTGAAAAGATGTACGTGACCTGGTGTCTCATAGGCTTTGAGCATATAGAGTCACAATCGGGCCGATCCAGGTGATGGTCACTGGATTGATGTTAAGAACATCCTTAAGTATCTTAGACGAACTAATGATGCTTTCTTATACATGGAGAATGAGAACTTGAAGTGCCTGGGTTCACCGTTGCAAGTTTCCTAACCGAAAAAAACGACTATAGGTCGTAATAAGGGTACATATATAGTTTGAATAACGGAACAGTGAGTTGGAAATCTTCCAAGCAAGATACTATTGCCGAATAAACAACAAAATCGGAATATTGATGCAGCTGAGGCAGCAAAAGAAGCAATTTTGGATTTATAAAATTCCTAATTGGATTAGGAGTAGTTCTGTTAGCAGCTGAGCTATGCTACAGTACAGGCTAAAGAATTAATGGTCTCATCAATGATCCAAGTATGTACTTCAACTATTTCATCTGATTCGTCGGATCATACATCCTGGCGATGTGATGATTGTGGGAACACAGGAATCTGGGGCGACGCATGCTGTCCCGGGCTCGCGGCCCGGTCGGGAGTACAGAGTAGCCACGGGGGACTAAACCGGAGAATGATGGAGTCGCCACCCGGTGTGAACCGGGAAAATGAGATTTAAGGCCGCATTCACCCCTCCCAAGGGAAGACCTCAAACCGTTGGGTTCGGAATGGTCCCTTACTTATGTCACTTGTAATGAAAGGATTTATGTAATAATCTAACCAAGTTTAAGTAACATTTATTTCCAAGAGGATCATGCTTCTAAATTCACATGCATATATCAACAAGTTCATCACAATATGCAACATCTCATGGCAATCTCATGAACATTTCTCAATCATCTGATATGGAAAACTAAGAACAACCTAATCATGCTTGAGTATTATCTCATGAATATATTAACCAAATAACATGCTAACAACCTAATCATGCTTGAATATCATCCCAAGAACACATAGAATGGATAAATACAGGGATACAAATGATATGATTGACTACATAATACAAGAAAGGTCAACCAAGAGGCAATTATGCATGAATATGATGAGACAGACTCAGTTCAGTGTGTTCGCGTTCGTGTAGCGTTCGTAAACGCGTTCGAACGGTAAACAGAAGGTTCGCGTTTGAATTACGTTTGATAACGCGTTCGAACGGAAATGAAACAGAATGCTCACGTTCGTATGGCGTTTGTTAACGCGTTCAAACGGAAATGAAATAGAATGCTCACGTTCGTATGGCGTTCGTGAACGCGTTCGGACGGAAATGAGACCTGATGCATGATAAGGCAAAATGCGTGCGCGTTCGAGTTGCGTTCGTAAACGCGTTCGAACGGGAACAGACCTGATGCATGAAATGGGACGCAATACATAAACAACACAATAAAGGGGCGCGGCGAAGTACTGCCGTAAAGGTGGCCTTTTGGGGCTCTTGGTCTCTCAAAGAGAGGACCTTTAGACCAACATACTAAGCCCATGTGCGTCACATCACACATACAAAAATAGAGCCAATCATATCAAAACCAAGTATGCCCGATTGAACACATCTTACATCCAATCCGAACACACATCAACCGGCGCGGCAAAGCATCGTGGTAAAGGGTTTTAACCCCTCCCCATAAGGGATCTTTCATTCCACTTACTAAGCCCATGCGCTTGATTGAACCATGCATAAAAAGATAAAGACACTAATATCAAATTAAGTATGCCCGATTGAACGTATCTTGCATCAAACCGAACACACATCAACCGGCGCGGTAAAGCATCGTGGTAAAGGGCTTTAGCCCCTCCCCATAGGGGATCTTTCATTCCACTTACTAAGCCCATGCGCTCGATTGAATCATGCATAAATAAACAACATACATAATTCAAGTGACGAAAAATAAATAAACAAAAGCAACACAAAACAAAAGAGGGTGTTGTTTACTCAAGCGGTACGTGGAGTTGTGTCCCGAGTACAGATCATATTACCGTCCATTCGGGATCGGCTATGAAATTTATGTCCGGGTTTCCATCCGATATACCGCGAGAGTTGACACGTCTCTCATTCATCCAATACCCACAACACACATCATACACAAGCAAGATTTAACAAACAAGTAAAATACAATCCAAATAAATACCAAAGATCAAGTAAAGATGAGTGTGAAAAGTACCCTCAGGTCTAACCTTTTAAGCCGTCTCTCGGACTCGCGTTTCACGAAGATCGGAAGGGGTAAAGCTCCGTAACTTTTCTGGTTCACTGGTTTGCCTTTTCCTTCGCTATTTTGCCGCTCAAACTACTGTTTCGAGTCCGTTTTGCTGCTGTTTCCTTGTGGTTTCGCTGCCGTTTCCTCTGTGTTTTCTGCTTACTATTTTTTGGGTGTGTTCTTCCTGTAATTTTCCTGTGTGTTGTGTATCTTATGTGTATGAGCTAGCTAGCTAGGGTTGAGAAGGTTGGTGAAGGGTTCTTTTTATAGGCAAAGGGTTAGGCTTGACAAGGAAAGGGATTTGGCTAATTAAAGAGGGATTTGATTTGGTGTTGGATAAGGGAAGTCAAAGATTGAGGGGGGACAAATCTTGGCTAGATAGGGAAGGTTGAATATTTAGTTTATGTTGATTAGGCATACAATATTTTAAGTTTGGGAATAATATATTGGTTGATTGATTTTAACTTGGTATGATTATATTTGATTGGTTTAGATTAGGTATGATTATATTTTATGTTTTATTTAATTGGTAAATGGTTTAAATATTTTATTTAATTGACTTTTAATTTAATTAATATTTGATTATTTAATTTGGGATGTGTTTTATGGGCTTTGGGGAGCTAAATGGGCTGGGGTGTGAGGCTAGCAGCAAAACCAGAATTACCGACACCGTTCGAACGCTTCCTCGAACGCGACACGAACGCCCGCAATCTGTTTGACGTTCGAACGCAGCACTAATGAAGAAAGTGAGCTTGTTTATTCTGAATTTCCCCTTCCGATATCCGTTTCCCGCGGCTTCCGTGACTCAAAAGGTAGTGCCTCCAAATGAGACTCATCATCGGGTTTCACATGCAAAAATGCAATGCCTACAGTCGCCCCCACTTTGATGGGACTTGTGAAATGTGTGACTTTGAACAATCCTATCAAAGTTATGCAATGCATTTTCACTTACCTGGCTCGCCAGCTGCCACTTGACTTACCATGTGTTGAGTTGATTTGGGTGGTGAGGTGCTGCGACCCCTGGTTCATTCCCGAACCGTGTTGTGATGTGGTCCATTCCCGGACCGTTGCCGTAAGGTGGTCCATTCCCGAACCGTTACTGTGAGTTGGCCCATTCCCGAACCGTTACTGTGAGGTGTTCATTCCCGAACTGTTATCATGAGGTGGTCCATTCCCGAACCGTTACTGTGAGGTGTCCATTCCTGAACTGTTACTGTGAGGTGGTCTATTCCCGAATCGTTACTGTGAGATGTCCATTCCCGAACTGTTATTGTGAGGTGGTCCATTCCCGAACCGTTACTGTGAGGTGGTTCATTCTCGAACCGTTACTGTGAGATGTCCATTCCCGAACTGTTACTGTGAGGTGGTCACTTCCCGAACCGTTACTGTGAGGTGGTTCATTCCCGAACCGTTACTGTGAGATGTCCATTCCCGAACTGTTACTGTGAGGTGGTTCATTCCCGAACTGTTACAGTGAGGTGGTCCATTCCCGAACCGTATTTCCATTCTTGGAGTGCCATTCCCAGCTTGTTCATTCCTGAACTGCATTTCCATTCTTGGAGTGCCATTCCCGGCTTGTTCATTCTTGAACTGTATTTCCATTCTTGGAGTGCCATTCCCGGCTTGTTCATTCTCGAACTGTGTTTCCATTCTTGGAGTGCCATTCCCGGCTAAACTGATACTGATGCTGGTGTGGGCCTGGCCCCTGAACTGATACTGATGTGGGCCTCGACCCTGTGACTCATCCCAAAAAATGATGCTAAAGTGGGCCTCGGCCCTAACTGCTACTGATATGGGCCTCGCCCCCAGATTGATACTGATATGGGCCTCGCCCCTAGACTGATGCTGATATGGGCCTCGCCCCCAGACTGATACTGATATGGGCCTCGCCCCCAGACTGATACAGCTGATATGGGCCTCGCCCATGTGATTCATTCCTGAAGACTGCTGACATTGTACTGTTACTGCTTCTGGTTGGCTTGCATTCGGCGCTTTCTTTTTTTTCCCCTTTGAAACCTGTTATTACAAAACAGAACAAACACAAAAAGGATGCAAATATGTTACGTGTATGCATGCATGCATGTTCCTATCCCGTCGGGTTAGGTCTTCCATCAATCCTCTTGGTGACTGCTTAGTCTTCTTTTCCTCAGGTAAACCACTGCTTCAATCTGTCTATGTTGATCGGCTCGGTCAACTAATTCCCTTCCAAGTCTGATAGTTTCACTGCCTTTATTTCCCAATTTCTGAATGTCTATCTTATCTTTTCTGTTTGCTTATTTCAAAGGTTCCCCGTGTTCATTACTGGATTCCATAGTACCAAGATTGAATACTTTTCTCAAATATACTCATATTGCAGAAGAGTTTCAGCGAAATGAACGTCTTTATTATTGTTGAGGAAAAGAGTTCAAACAAGTAACAAAATCAATGTCATTTTTTTTAAAAAAAAAAACTGGATCAAATAGACTAGGAGTAACATCTCCATCATCCGCAACACTGCCTTCTTCCTCGGCCTATGGTTCTTCACTGTCATCCATGTAAGAAGTTTGGTGGTTGAGGGTTCTTTTCATGGGTTGGGTATTTTATGGGAATCTATGAGATCTTGAATTTCATGCCTGAGGCGGGTGCAGTTGTCGGTGTCATGGCCATGTAGCTGGTGGAAGTGACAATAAAGGTTCACATTTATGTGTGGTGGTGGGGGTGTGGAAGTGGCTTGCCTTCTAAGGGTTTCAAGATTCCTTGTCCCTGTAACTTTTCAAATACCTTCGACAAAGGTCTACCAAGGTTGGAGAATTGCCGGTTCCTGATGGCAGCAACCTCGACAGTAGCGGGCTTAGTCTCAGAATGCCCCCCAAAAGTCCGCCTATTCTGGCCATAGAACTTTCTGTTTTCAGCCTCCTCTTCCTCAATATCCATGACAGTTTCCCTCAATTGTCGAAAATCAGAAATCATTGAAGTCATCCTCCTCAGCTTACTATAAATAGAGGGCTTGGTGCCCTTGATGATCATTTTGATTTGGTCCTTCTCTGAGGGCCGAGTCTGCATTTTCAGAAGCTGGCTTCTCCAGCGGTCTACATACTCCTTGAAGCTTTCTTCCAGTTTCTGCTTAGTGTTCTCCAAATCACGGAGTGACAAGTCAATTTCTAAGTCTGTAACATACTGCTTCAGAAAAGTATCAGCTAGTTCCTTCCAATCTTCCTTAACCTTCTTCTCAATGCTATGATACCAAACCACAGGTGCCCCCTCGAGTGACATCCCAAACATCTTTTGGACTTGGCGCTGTGATAAGCCCATTGAACTCATGACTGAGAATATTGCTGCAGATGGACTCTCGGGTCTCCATTCCCATTAAACTTGGCCATGTCGGGCAATTTAAACTGAGCTGGCAGCTATTCTCCGAACGTCATTGCCTCATAATCCAGCAGATCCTCATTCTTACCCCTCATCTTGCGGGTAACCGACTCAACCTGATCCCGGAGTTTCTGTAACTCTGCCTGAGACCCAGATACTCTGCCTGCTGCATACTCTGCCATATCATCATCAAAAGCGGGGGTATCATCCCCCAATCTGTTCGGAGATTCCTCTTGCCTAACATCCCCGGAATTAACCCTGGCACGAGACCCAGCTATACCAGCCATAACAGTAGTCAAAGCCTGCAACTATTCAGTGATCTTGGCGAGATCGTTCTCTAACTGATCTATACGGGACACCTCATTATCGGATTCACTCATACTTGTTCTTTTAGTGAGTCTTGTCCCTTCTCTAACCCAAACGGTATCTATGATGTCTTTTTGAGACATAGATAGTGTTAACATGATATATATATGTATGAGGTGCATGAGATGCTAAATCAATTATAACTCTCAAGCAAATCGGCCCGTTATCATTTTAGAATCGGCCCGTTATCATTTTAGAATCTTTCGGGCTAATTTTCATAGGAGTGAACCCATCCCAGTTTAAATGGCCCAATGAGTTCACATCTCATGACAAGGTGCCCGACTAAACCCAAATGATAACGTTCCGAACACAATCACAAAGTGGCCTATCAATCACTTAGAAGCCTTTGGCCCAATAGTAATGAAATACATTCTTGTCCCAGTTTAAATGGCCCAACAAGCCCATATCCCATGACAAATGGTCCAACTGGATCCAAACGACGATGTTCCCAAACACAAGCATAGAAGAAAGATGATGCAAACATGACATAATAATTTCTACACAATGGCCCATCGACATTTCAGAAGCTTTGGGCCTAATAGTCATAAGGTGCGAACTTGCCCCAGTTTAAATGGCCCAGCAAGCCCGCATTTCTGACAATAGTCCAACTGCATCCAAATGAGGATGGTCCACAAGCACATATTCAAGGAAATAATTGTTACTTTAGCCAACCCGGTCTATGGGTGGGTTAGCAAGAGTATAGACAAAGGCTCTCACCGGCGAAGGATGGCCCACAACTAGGTCTCCCCACTCAAGGGTTCGAGCAACCAAATGAGCGCACCCTTTTTTATACACTAAGGTACGTGCCAATGAGCTATGGTGTGTGACGGACTGTCAAATGGATTTCCCGTTGTAGATTCCCCAGAGGGAATGTGGAGCGAGGCTCACTTAAATACCCAAGCCTCTTAGGCTCTTATCGCTTGTTGTCAGGAATAAACAACGAGTCCTCCAAATTAGTCCATCACAATAGGCTATGAGTAGATGGCTATCTAGGTGCATTCACAACTTTTCCTTCTAGAAAGGTAGTGAATGAAGGAAGACACCAAACCATTACCTAGCCTCAAAATGCCTTTGATTAAACCCTCACTTTATCCACTATAGACACGGTCAATTAAAACATAAATCCAAACATCACAAGACGATATTTCGGGGCCGATTCTCTATCCCCAGTGGAGTCGCCAGACTGTGGGAACACAAGAATCTGGGGCGACGCATGCTGTCCCGGGCTCGCGGCCCGGTCGGGAGTACGGAGTAGCCACGAGGGACTAAACCGGAGAATAATGGAGTCGCCACCCGGTGTGAACTGGGAAAATGAGATTTAAGGCCGCACTCACCCCTCCCAAGGGAAGACCTCAAACCGTTGGGTTCGGAATGGTCCCTTACTTATGTCACTTGTAATGAAAGGATTTATGTAATAATTTAACCAAGTTTAAGTAACATTTATTTCCAAGAGGATCATGCTTCTAAATTCACATGCATATATCAACAAGTTCATCACAATATGCAACATCTCATGGCAATCTCATGAACATTTCTCAATCATCTGATATGGAAAACTAAGAACAACCTATCATCTTGAGTAGTACTATCTCATGAACATATTAACCAAATAACATGCTAAAAACCTAATCATGCTTGAATATCATCCCAAGAACACATAGAATTGATAAATACAGGGATACAAATGATATGATTGACTACATAATACAAGAAAGGTCAACCAAGAGGCAATTATGCATGAATATGATGAGACAGACTCAGTTCAGTGTGTTCGCGTTCGTGTAGCGTTCGTAAACGCGTTCGAACGGTAAACAGAAGGTTCGCGTTTGAATTACGTTTGATAACACGTTCGAACGGAAATGAAACAGAATGCTCACGTTCGTATGGCGTTTGTTAACGCGTTCGAACGGAAATGAAATAGAATGCTCACGTTCGTATGGCGTTCGTGAACACGTTCGAACGGAAATGAGACCTGATGCATGATAAGGCAAAATGCATGCGCGTTCGAGTTGCGTTCGTAAACGCGTTCGAACGGGAACAGACCTGATGCATGAAATGGGACGCAATACATAAACACACAATAAAGGGGCGCGGCGAAGTACTGCCGTAAAGGTGGCCTTTTGGGGCTCTTGGTCTCTCAAAGAGAGGACCTTTAGACCAACATACTAAGCCCATGCGCGTCACATCACACATACAAAAATAGAGCCAATCATATCAAAACCAAGTATGCCCGATTGAACACATCTTACATCCAATCCGAACACACATCAACCGGCGCGGCAAAGCATCGTGGTAAAGGGTTTTAACCCCTCCCCATAAGGGATCTTTCATTCCACTTACTAAGCCCATGCGCTTGATTGAACCATGCATAAAAAGATAAAGACACTAATATCAAATTAAGTATGCCCGATTGAACGTATCTTGCATCAAACCGAACACATATCAACCGGCGCGGTAAAGCATCGTGGTAAAGGGCTTTAGCCCCTCCCCATAGGGGATCTTTCATTCCACTTACTAAGCCCATGCGCTCGATTGAATCATGCATAAATAAACAACATACATAATTCAAGTGACGAAAAATAAATAAACAAAAGCAACACAAAACAAAAGAGGGTGTTGTTTACTCAAGCGGTACTTGGAGTTGTGTCCCGAGTACAGATCATATTACCGTCCATTCGGGATCGGCTATGAAATTTATGTCCGGGTTTCCATCCGATATACCGCGAGAGTTGACACGTCTCTCATTCATCCAATACCCACAACACACATCATACACAAGCAAGATTTAACAAACAAGTAAAATACAATCCAAATAAATAACAAAGATCAAGTAAAGATGAGTGTGAAAAGTACCCTCAGGTCTAACCTTTTAAGCCGTCTCTCGGACTCGCGTTTCACGAAGATCGGAAGGGGTAAAGCTCCGCAACTTTTCTGGTTCACTGGTTTGCCTTTTCCTTCGCTATTTTGCCGCTCAAGCTACTGTTTCGAGTCCGTTTTGCTGCTGTTTCCTTGTGGTTTCGCTGTCGTTTCCTCTGTGTTTTCTGCTTACTATTTTTTGGGTGTGTTCTTCCTGTAAGTTTCCTGTGTGTTGTGTATCTTATGTGTATGAGCTAGCTAGCTAGGGTTGAGAAGGTTGGTGAAGGGTTCTTTTTATAGGCAAAGGGTTAGGCTTGACAAGGAAAGGGATTTGGCTAATTAAAGAGGGATTTGATTTGGTGTTGGATAAGGGAAGTCAAAGATTGAGGGGGGACAAATCTTGGCTAGATAGGGAAGGTGAATATTTAGTTTATGTTGATTAGGCATACAACATTTTAAGTTTGGGAATAATATATTGGTTGATTGATTTTAACTTGGTATGATTATATTTGATTGGTTTAGATTAGGTATTATTATATTTTATGTTTTATTTAATTGGTAAATGGTTTAAATATTTTATTTAATTGACTTTTAATTTAATTAATATTTGATTATTTAATTTGGGATGTGTTTTATGGGCTTTGGGGAGCAAAATGGGCTGGGGTGTGAGGCTAGCAGCAAAACCAGAATTACCGACACCGTTCGAACGCTTCCTCGAACGCGACACGAACGCCCGCAATCTGTTTGACGTTCGAACGAAGTAACGAACGCAGCACTAACGAAGACAGTGAGCTTGTTTATTCTGAATTTCCCCTTCCGATATCCGTTTCCCGCGGCTTCCGTGACTCAAAAGGTAGTGCCCCCAAATGAGACTCATCATCGGGTTTCACATGCAAAAATGCAATGCCTACAATGATCGAATAAATCACATCAGATGATAACATTGCAAATCCGCTGACGAAAGCTATTTCTCAGCAGAAGTTTGAGCGACCCGTACATAGTTCAGATGTAGGAAACTTGAGTGATTGGCTATAGGCCAAGTGGGAGATTGTTGGACAATTATGACCCATAGCCCAGAACATGTTTGCGGGCCCACTCGAATTTTGAATCAAGTGGGGCCCACACAAGTCACATCACCTATTCTATCTCATCACCTTTTGGTTTATACAAGTTGTTGGGTTGTTGATGACTTGTTTAACACACTAGCTTGATTTGTGATTGACTTTTACAAAACTTTGATTTTGGTATATGTCTTTCGTTTTTGGAAAATCAAAATTACAAGTCAACACTTCACTCCTTTTTCTTTTCTCTTCACCGTGAGCCTCTCCCTCTCATTCTTCTTCACACTTTACCGAGAACAACAAGAAGATAATGAAGAGTTTTGTTGCAAAATTCATCCTAAGCTAGCACTTAAAGAATCATACAAAGGTGATAGGGAAACCTTTCCCATGAGTTTCGAATTCAAGAATCAAGCTTGGAAGCTCAACATACATCAAAGAGAGGAGCTTGGAGCAACTTCAATGAGGTAAAATTTTATTGTCTACACATCATTAGCCGATCAAACTGAGTAATTTCCGCTACTTTACTTTGCGTATTCACATGTTTTATGCTTAATGATCTTGGTTATTGTTCTTAGAGAACCAAACACGACCTCTATTCCTGGTCGAAGAGTGATTTATACCTTCAGAACACTCGTCCTCCCAAAAGGAGAAGTTCCCTATCTGCCATTGCCGTACTTTTCAAATACTTCGTCATAAAAATCACCATCAACATCTGTCCCCTATTTCTCGGATTCAACGAGTGTACGAGTTGGTACCGGAAACTACAAAGTCGGATGTGTGCTGATCAACCAGTTAGTGGCCGACTCCACAGGACAGCAAAGAAAAGCTTAGGCAAAACATAGAACGAACCTGCAACTCAATAGATGAAGCACAAGACAATATCTTTTTCGCATCTTCAGGACAGCAAAGAAAAGCTTCAAGAATCATAATACTTGATTTTCAGTATCCGAGAAGGGTAGTAAGAGAAAAATGCAAGCCGAGATGGCAGAGAGAGGGCATATTTCAAAATCTGGGAATCGGAAGACATGATTTTCTGTATCCCAAAAGGATGAGGCCGCTTTCAAAAAGACGTAATCCACCTTGACCCGATGTAGGTAGCAAGAGCAGAAAGTTGAGCCAGGTCTGAGGATGACCAATCTACCACCCCGCGAATAAGGGACACATCGGGATCTTGAGCCATGAGACCAGGGAGAACTGAGCAATCACTGGAGGAGAATTGGCAGAAGGAACTGTAAGCGGGCCAAGGGACACCAAAGGCCATGAGGATTCCTAAAGAGGCGAAGAAAACCCTCTAGCGCAAGAAATGCCTAACCAAAGATTACATCAAGCCAATATGACAAACAAACCCCATCAGATTAGGGAATGCATCCATGCATACATCCATACATATCGCATACACACAATTTTTGTTTTGTATTCCCAGGCTTTGAAGAAAAAGCGGTGAGGATGAAGAACTTTGGGAATGGAGAACAACCTCGGGAATGAGGCTGAGCAAAGAGCCTCGAGAATGAGTACGGATCAGGGGTCGAAGTGCCTCACCGCCATCAGTTCGACAGTTCAGGAATGAATCCTAGGGTCAAGGCCCATGTTATCAACAGTTTATGAATGAATCCCACAGGTCGAAGCACCTCATCATCATGGAAAAAAACTCCCCAGTGGATCGAAAAGTCACGCAGGTTGACCAAATCGCCATCACCCAACACGGTTCGGGAATGAATCCCATGAGTCGAATCGCCTCGCCGTCAGTTCGGGAATGAATCCCAGAGATCGAAGCATCTCACACCCAGCATGGTTCGGGAATGAAACCCGGGGGTAGAAGTACCTCGCCGTCAGTTCGGAAATGAATCCCAAAGATCGAAGCATCTCACACCTAGTATGGTTCGGGAATGAATCCTAGGGGTCGAAGCACCTCGCTATCAACTCAACTTAGTTCGGGAATGAATCCCATCGATCGAAGCATCTCACACCCAGCATGGTTCGGGAATGAATCTCAGGGGTCGAAGCACCTCGCCATCAACTCAACTCAGTTCGGGAATGAATCCCAGAGATCGAAACATCTCACACCCAGCACGGTTCGGGAATGAAACCCAGTGGTCAAAGTACCTCGCCGTCTGTTCGGGAATGAATCCCAGAGATCGAATCATCTAACACCGAGTACGGTTCGGGAATGAAACCTAGGGGTCGAAGCACATCAGCGTCAGTTCAGGAATGAATCTCAGATATCAAAACACCTCACACCCAGCATGGTTCGAGAGTGAATCCCAGGGGTCGAAGCACCCCGCCATCAACTCAACTCAGTTCGGGAATGAATCCCAAATATCGAAGCATCTCACACCCAACATGGTTCAAGAATGAATCCCAGGGTCGAAGCACCTCGCCATCAAATCAACTCAGTTCGGGAATGAATCCCAGAGATCGAAGCATCTCACACCTAGCATGGTTAATGAATGAATCCCAGGGGTCGAAGCACCTCGCCATCAACTCAACACAGTCCGGGAATGAATCCCAGAGATCGAAGCATCTCACACCCAGCATGGTTCGGGAATGAATCCCAGGGGTCGAAGCACCTCACCATCAACTCAACTCCGTTCGGGAATGAATCCCAGAGATCGAAGCATCTCGCAAAAGTAGCGAAACAACAGGTAAGTCCGGAAATGGCCGACGAACCAGGTAAGTAAAAATACGTGCATGACTTTGATAGGATTGTCACTGTCACACACTGTACAAGCCCTATCAAAGTGGGGGTGACTGTAGACACTGTATTTTTGCATGAGCCCGATGATGAGCCTCGTATGGAGGTACTACCTAAAAAGTTACAGAAGTTGCGAAAAATGAATGTCGGAAGGAAGGAAAACCTCCAAAATTATACCCTCATCGGATTCGAACTCACTAGCCAGCCTCGGACTCGCTCAGTCAGCTTCTGCTTCAAACCTTAGCCTCGGCCCATTCAGCTCATCCACCCTCTGCCCATGCAATCGGCCCATGACCCACCATGCACGCCCAAAACCCCATGTCTAATCATCCCAAATATGATAAATCTCATTAGTTATGAGAGCATCAGAATTTTCCAATTTAATGAGATTTTGGGATCATATCCTTACTGTGGGACACGGAAACTGGACGACGCATGATGTCCCGGGCTCGCGGAACGGTTTGGAGTACGGAGTAGCCCGCGGGGGACTAAACCGGAGAATAATGGAGTCGCCACCCGGTGTGAACCGGGACAAAGATTTAAGGCCGCACTCACCCCTCGCAAGGTAAGACCTCAAACCGTTGGGTTCGGAATGGTCCCTTACTTATGCCACTTGTAATAAAATGATTTGTGCAATAATCTAACCAAGCCTAAGCAACATATTTCCAAAGATAATTTATTCTTAAGTTTGCAAGCATAGGTATAAAGCTCATATCTAAGTTTACATATAACATATTTTCATATTTACATACAACCTATTTGCATATAATCTATGTCCGAATTCATGCAAAAAGATAAATTGACATACGGAAAGCATACAATTTCACATTGGTAGACACGGAAGTGCAAACAAATAACATTCTTACAAGCATGCATATTAAGGAAAGACAATTAAGCGCATAATGGAAATAGATAACTAAAGAGGTAATACAAATGCATAAGGTAAAAAGAGATAACTATATGCTAAGATAGACATGTCGTGATGTGATGCATGAGGACCTATTTATCGTGGGTGTTTGTGCGGCGTTCGTATACGCGTTCGAACGGTAAACAGAAGGTTCGCATTCGTATAGCGTTTGATAACGCGTTCGAACGGGACCAGACAGAAAATATGTGTTCGTGTGGCGTTCTGAAATGCGTTCGAAAGGGGTTATAGCAACGACCTCCAAAATACAGTAAACAACATGACACATACATGAACGGATGAATAGATGACATCTAATAAATAATAACGGGCTAAAAGCGCGGCAAAGCATCGTGGTAAAGGATTTTAACCTCTCAAAATAGAGGACCTTTAATCGCACTTACTAAGCCCATGCGCAATCAACACAATACATATATAAAAAGTAAGGACAATGATATCGGACTTCGTATACCCGATTGAACACATCTTACATTCAACCAAATATTCATCAACCGGCGCGGCAAAGCATCGTGGTAAAGGGTTTTAACCCCTCAAAACAGGGGACCTTCAATCCAACTTACTAAACCCATGCGCTCGATCACGTAATGCATATAAAAAATAACATAAATAATATCGGCTTCGTATACCCGATTGAACACATCTTACATTCAACCGAATATACACAAATCGGCGCGGCAAAGCATCGTGGTAAAGGATTTTAACCCCTCAAAATAGGGGACCTTTAATCCAACTTACTAAGCCCATGCGCTCGATCACATCATGCATATAAAAATAAAGACAATAATATTGGCTTCGTATACCCGATTGAACACATCTTACATTCAACCGAATATACATCAATCGGCGTGGCAAAGCATCGTGGTAAAGGATTTTAACCCCTCAAATAGGGGACCTTTAATCCAACTTACTAAGCCCATGCGCTCGATCACATCATCAATAAACAAATAATATACGGAAACCAAGTAACGAATAATGAACAAATCAAAACAACATAAAACGAAATATGCGCCGTTTACTCAAGTGGTACGTGGAGTTGTATCCCGAGTACAGATCATACTACCGTCCATTCGGAATCGGCTATGAAATTTATGTCCGGGTTTCCATCCTATATACCACAAGAGGCGACACATTTTCCGTTTACTCAAGGGCCACAACATACATCATCCACAATACATGCATTTACTATCTATTCAAGGGCCACAATCATGCATCAATAAACGACTCTCATGCGATAAAAACGAATAAAACAATTAAAAAGATAGATGGAAATAATAGGAAAAGTACCTCAGGTCTAACCTTTTATGTCGACTTTTGGACTCGAGTTTCACGGCCGTCGGAAGGGCTATCACTCCGCAACTCTTCCAGTTCACTGGATCAACGCTTTAGCTCGCTTTTGCTGTTTAGGCCGCTGTTTTTGCTCCGTTTCACTGCTGTTTTGCTGCTGCTTTACTGCTGATTTTCGGTCACTGTGTTTGGTAATTTAGGCTACTGTGTTAAGGCTAATTCGGTGACTGTTTTGGGTTGTTTTTGGGGGCTGTTTTGGGTGTGATTTAGGGACTGGTTTGGGTCAGTTTCGGTTTGTGTAAGTGGGCTACGGATTGAACTGTTTTGGAAGGGTTTGTGGCCACGGTTTGCAGGGTGATATTTGTGCGTGTATGCTTGTGGTTATATGGGGTGCTTGTGCGCTATTTTGTCTTTAGTGAAGGGCTGTTCTGCTTTGTGTTGTGTCGGTTGAAGGCTAGGGCTTTGTGTTGGCTGTGTAAGAGAGAGACGTGTGTCTGTTCAGTGGTGATTGTGCGTTGAGTGTGCTAGCGTGAGGGTTCTTATTGGCGTGAATCAAGGCAGTGAGGGGTTGTTATCGTGCATGAATCAAGGCAGTGAGTGGCGTGGACAGGGAAGTGGGCGTATGGTGCGTGAAGGTGGCTGAGGGCGTTTGGTCAAGCCGAGAGAGAAGGGTGTGTGACTGTTTGTTACGTGAAGGCTGATGAATTGATTTGTTGGATTATTGGTGTGGTGCCTTTGAGGTCCTATATCTGCTGCATGTACATGGTGCTTTTAATGGAGAGAAAGCTACATGGAATGAGGTCTTTTGAGCGTGGCTTTCGGTTTTGGTCTGTGGGACGTGTGTGGCTTAGTTAAAGGTGTTGATCTGTTGATGAGGCGTGAGGCAGTGTGATGGTGTGTAGGAAGCAGGCTGGCTGGTTGCTTTAGGCTGCTGCCGAGAGGGGCTAGGGCTCTGATCTGCGTCTGGTGTGTGTTAGTGTGAAGAGGGAATGAGGCAGTAGTCGTGCGTGAGGAGTGGCCTGTCGTGTGGCGTTTATGGCTTGTGATTGTGTTTAGGGTTTGGCTAGTTTATGAAGTTGTTGTAGCTTACGTGAGACTAAGTGCTGCTGAGGGCTGGTGGCTGTTGGTGTGTGCAGGGTGTGAAGGCAGGTGGTTGTTGGCGTTGTGAGTATTAGTGGGTGCAGTGGATTGCCATGAATGGCTGTTGTGGCGGAGGCTTTGTGGCGGTGAGCTGTGAAGGTTTATTGTTGTGTGGGGTGCGTGAGGGTGAGGTGAGCTGGGCAGTGTGATGAGTTAGGGTTCTGTTTGTGGTGAGGCTGCCGAGTGGGTGGGTGGGAGAGAGAGCGCCGTGAATACGTTTAGGGTTTTTTTTTGGATTCTTTTTTTTTTGTGTTTTCCGTGAGTGAGAGAGGTCAGAGAGGAGAGAGGCTTTAGTGTTTCTTTATAAGTGGTGAGCTAGGTTTAGGATTTTCTGGGAAATGATCTATTAATTTTGGAATTAGAATTTATTTTAATTAGGAATTTTATTTATTAGATATTAATTTAGATTTAATTTAATTTCGTTTAATTTCAATAATTAGTTAATTTAATTTGATTTCAATTGTATTTTAATTTAATTTAATTGAATTAGCTTTAATTTATTTATTTAATTTGTGACATGTATTCTAAATGTTTTATTTATTTAATTTGTGAGATGTGATTTAATGGTTTGGTGTGTTTTAAAATAGAGGTCCAACAAGCGAACCCGAAGCGAAACAAGCGAGTTAAATCCGACCAAATGCTAATTTCCAACTTTGCCCTTCCGACGTCCGTTTCCCGCGGCTTTCACAATCAAAGAGGTAGTGTCTCCATACGAGACTCATCATCGGGACTTATATTTAAAATGCAGTGCCTACAGTTGCCCCCACTTTGATGGGACTTGTGCAGTGTGTGACAATGACAATCCTATCAAATTACGTGCAATGCATTTTTACTTACCTGGCTCGCCAGCTGCCACCTGACTTGCCTGTTGTTTCGAACTTAGTTGATATGGTGGCGAGGTGCCTCGACTCTGGGCTTTGTTCCCGAACCACCGAATGTGAACTGTGCTGATGATGCAGTGGACCTTCGACCCTGGGACGCATCTCGGAACTGCAACGACAACGGGGGCACTTTGACCCTGGGCACCTCGACCCAATACCGCTGACAAAAGTGGGCCTCGCCTATAAGCTGATGATGTAGTGGGTCCTCGACCCTGGACACATCCCGGAACTACAACTGATGATGCAGTGGGCCCTCGACCCTGGGACGCATCCCGGAACTGCAACTGACAACGGGGCACCTCGACCCTGGGCACCTCGACCCAATACCGCTGACAAAGTGGGCCTCGCCTCGAACTGATGATGTAGTGGGCACCTCGACCCTGGGAACCTCGACCCAACACCGCTGAAAATAGGGACCTCGCCCTCGAACTGATGATGTAGTGGGCACCTCGACCGGAACTACAACCGACACGGGGGCACCTCGACCCACACCGCTGACAATAGGGACCTCGCCCTCGAACTGATGATTGTAGTGGGCACCTCGACCCTGGGCACCTCGACCCGGAACTACAACCGACAACGGGGCACCTCGACCCAACACCGCTGACAATAGGGACCTCGCCTCGAACTGATGATGTAGTGGGTCCTCGACCCTGAACTGGTACTGATGTGGGCCTCGCCCCCAGACTGACACTGATGTGGGCCTCGCCCCCAGACTGATATGGGCCTCGCCCCAAACTAATACTAGTGTGGGCCTCGCCCCAAACTGATACTAGTGTGGGTCTCGCCCGGAACTCATCCCCAAGCTGATACTGATGTAGGCCTCGCCCCGGATTGATACTGATATGGGCCTCGCCCCCATACTGATACTGATGTGGGCCTCGCCCCCAGACTGACACTGATGTGGGCCTCGCCCCCAGACCGAAAACTGATGTGGGCCTCGCCCCCAGACTGAAACTGATGTGGGCCTTTCCCCAAACTGATATGGGCCTCGCCCCAAACTGATACTGATGTGGGCCTCGCCCCCAGATTGATGCTGATGTGGGCCTCGCCCCCAAACTGAAACTGATGTGGGCCTCGCCCCCAGACTGAAACTGATGTGGGCCTCGCCCCAAACTGATATGGGCCTCGCCCCAAACTGATACTAATGTGGGCCTCGCCCCCAGAGTGATGCTGATGTGGGCCTCGCCCCCAGACTGAAACTGATGTGGGCCTCGCCCCCAGACTGAAACTGATGTGGGCCTCGCCCCAAACTGATACTAATGTGGGCCTCGCCCCAAACTGATGTGGGCCTCCCCCCCAGACTGATATGAGCCTCACCCCAAACTGATACTGATATGGGCCTCGCCCCCAGACTGATACTGATGTGGGCCTCGGCCCTGGACTCATCCCCAAAACTGATGCTAATGCTGCTGATGTAATGGTTCATTCCCGAACTGTACTGTATGAGATGGTCCATTC
This sequence comes from Zanthoxylum bungeanum, assembly GCA_019454045.1. Taxonomy (NCBI): domain Eukaryota; kingdom Viridiplantae; phylum Streptophyta; class Magnoliopsida; order Sapindales; family Rutaceae; genus Zanthoxylum; species Zanthoxylum bungeanum. The sequence goes on from SKCR01020786.1 coordinate 53,141, forward strand.
CTGAACCGTACTGTGAGTGGTGGTGGTCATTCCTGAACTGTTACTGTGAGGTGGTCCATTCCCGAACCGTGCTGTGAGGTGATCCATTCTCGAATCGTGCTCCATTCTCGGATTGTCCATTCCCGGCTTTTGTTCATTCCCGAATGTGCTCCATTCTTAGAGTGCCATTCCCGTCCCTTTGTTCATTCCCGAACTGTACTTCATTCTCGGATTGCCATTCTCGGCTTGTTTATTCCCGAACCTTGCTCCATTCATGGAGTGCCATTCTCGACTTGTTCATTCTCGAACTCTACTCCATTTCTCGGATTGCCATTCTCGGCTTGTTCATTCTCGAACTGTGCTCCATTCTCGGAGTGCCATTCTCGGCTTGTTCATTCTCGAATTATACTGAATGTGGGCTTTATTCCAAGAGTGCCATACCCGACAAAACCGATGATGTGTCTCCATACCCAGAGTGCTACTGTAATATCTCCATCCCCGGAGTGCCGTACCTGGCAAAACTGATCTGATATCTCCATACCCGGAATGCCGTACCTAGCAAAACCGATCTGATATATCTATAACCAGAGTGTCGTACCTGGCAGAACTGATCTGATATCTTTATTTCCAGAGTGCCGTACCTGGCAAAACTGATACTGAACCAATGTGGGCCTCGCCCCCAGAATGCCATACCCGAAGAACTAATTGAACCAATGTGGGCCTCGCCCCATAATGCCATACTCGGCAGAACTATATTGAACCAATGTGGGCCTCGCCCCCAGAATGCCATACCCGGCAGAACTAATACTGAACCAATGTGGGTCTCGCCCCCAGAATGCCATACTCGGCAGAACTAATATTGAACCAATGTGGTCCTCGCCTCCAGAATGCCATACCCGGCAAACCTGCTATTGATGCTGATGATAATGTGGGCCTCGCCCCCAGAGTGCCATACCCGGCAAACTGATGCTGATAATAATGTGGGCTTCGCCCCATGATTCATTCCTGGATTCATTCTAAAACTTTGACAGCGTGGGCCTCGGCCCTAGGATTCATTCTCGGGAACTGTTGGCGATGTGGGCCTCAACCCTGGGATCCTGAAACTGCTGGTGATGTGGGTCTTGACCCTGGGATTCATTCCCGGATTCATTCATTCTAAAACTCTGCTGATGTGGGCCTCGGCCTTGGGATTCATTCCAAACCTCTGCTGATGTGGGCCTCGACCCTAGGACTCATTCTCGGATTTCCAAAACTCTGACGATGTGGGCCTCGACCCTGGGATTTATTCCCGAAACTGACGATGCTATGTTGTTGTTTCTGGTGGGCTTGTTTTTGCCGCTTTCTCTTTTTCTTCTTTTGAGACCTGTGAATACAAAACAAAACAAACACAAAAAGGGAATGCAAAATATGTTAGGTGTATGCATGCATGCATGAAAGAATTTCTGATTTCGTTGGGTTAGGTCTTCCACCAGTTCTCCAGGTGATTGCTCAGTCTTCTATATGGTCTCATGACTCAATATCTTGTTGTTTCCCTTATTCGCGAGGTGGTAGACTGATCGTCCAAAGTCTTGGTTTACCTTTCTGCTCTCCGATGTTTATACTTGGTCAAGATGAACCACATGGTGGGGCCTTCCATATCATACTATATCACATGCTACGAAATAGTCCCAATAGTTACACATATTAATGCCCTCAAAGAATGCCCAGTATTGAAACCAGAGAACCTTCAAAACACTCGATGTAACTCAAATCCAAGTCTTTGAATAAATGATCTAAGCCAGACTCAAAGTGTGTGTGTGCAAAGGTTTTTTCACAGCTTAATCCTTAGGTAAGCTAACTCGATGATTTCGTTTCAGAAATAAGGATCGGTGGGTCAAACCAACCTAGACGTCTCAGGTATGCTCTGCAATTGCTTTTCCGTGCTCAATGTGGTATGGCCTTATTTTTCTTTTCTTTTGTCTCTTTCTTTTCTTTCATTTGAACTTTTTCTCTTTTTTTTTTCATTTCTTTTTTTTTTCAACACACCTACCCTTTAAGGTAGCAGCATTTCTCCTCATGGTGGTCCTAATACTCGCCCATGGGTAGCTTCACACTTATCGGTTATAGACGGTTTATTTCTTTTCTTTAGAGACCTTTTTTTTTCAACCATACTACACATCATAACACAAGCAAGTCAGGATAGACATCTAAGCAAATGGTCATTCATCGACCCGCAATTTATTCAACTAGTCACCTTGCCAACTACTCAGGTTTTCACCGCTAAGAACCTATAGTGAAGTGCTTCGAGTCTAACATAGATCATTACTCAAAGCATCAGATAAAAGCACGTCAAGGGTTTATCGTTTCTAAAGTTTCGCCCTAAAGCAATCAATAATTTCATCATTGGACTTATGTTTAACTATCAAGGACTAAAAACAAACAATAATTCTTTTTTTTCTTTATCTTTTTTTTTCTTTTCTCTTTTTTTTTCTTTTTTCTTTTCTTTTCTCTTCTTTTTTTTTTTTTTTTCTTTTTTTTCTCTTTTTTTTTTCTTTCTTTTTTGAAGGCCCCCCAATGGTCTTTCTATCTTGCCGTGAGGTTTTCTGTTTCTCGATTTCCTTTTCCTCGCTATCCATGTTTGCTAAACTCCTCTTGACAAACTCCTTTTTTTTTCTTCTCTAACCCAACACGATATTTATGATGGCTTTTAAGACACTGGGTTAACATGATGCGTGTATGCATGAAATGCATGAGATACGTGCAATGTATGTAATATATATGCTCATTTAAATTTTTTTACACTAGTTGGCCCATTACCATTTTAAAGTATTCAATCATACTATTGCTCGGTGCAAACTTGTCCCAGTTGAAAAGGCCCAACAGGTTTACACTTTGCGATAACATGGCTAAACAACTTCAAATGATAAGAGGCCCAAACATAAAATGGCACATCGACATTTTAGAAGCTTTTGGCCCAACTGTCAAAGGACACGAACTCGTCCCAGTTTAAATGGCCCAATAAGTTCACATCTTTTGAAAAAAGGTCCAACTGGATCCAAATGACGACGGTCCAAAACATCAACATAAAAAAATATAATTTCTACTAGTTCTACGACTAAGATTCACATGTGGGTTTACGGGAGTGCGGACAAAGTCTCTCACTGACGAAGGCTCTCGCTGACAATGCCTTTAACTAAACCCCTTCAACCCACTATAGACACGGTTAACTAAAGCACAAATCAAAATCATCACAAGACATGATTTCGGGCCGATTCTTTATCCCCAGTGGAGTCGCCAGATTGTGGGACACAGAAACTGGGCGACGCATGCTGTCCCGGGCTCGCGGCCCGGTTTGGAGTACGGAGTAGCCCGCGGGGGACTAAACCGAAGAATAATGGAGTCGCCACCCGGTGTGAACCGGGACAAAGATTTAAGGCCGCATTCCCCTCGCAAGGGAAGACCTCAAACCGTTAGGTACGAAATGGTCCTTTACTTATGCCACTTGTAATAAAATGATTTGTGCAATAATCTAACCAAGCCTAAGCAACATATTTCCAAAGATAATTTATTCTTAAGTTTGCATGCATAGGTATAAAGCTCATATCTAAGTTTACATATAACACATTTTCATATTTACATACAACCTATTTGCATATAATCTATGTCTGAATTCATGCAGAAAGATAAATTGACATACGGAAAGCATACAATTTCACATTGGTAGACACGGAAGTGCAAACAAATAACATTCTTACAAGCATGCATATTAAGGAAAGACAATTAAGCACATAATGGAAATAGATAACTAAAGAGGTAATACAAATGCATAAGGTAAAAAGAGATAACTATATGCTAAGATAGACATGTCGTGATGTGATGCATGAGGACCTGTTATCGTGGGCGTTTGTGCGGCGTTCGTATACGCATTCGAATGGTAAATAGAAGGTTCACGTTCGTATAGCGTTTGATAATACGTTCGAACGGGACCAGACAGAAAATATGCGTTCGTGTGGCGTTCTGAAATGTGTTTGAACGGGGTTACAGCAACGACCTTCAAAATACAGTAAACAACATGACACATACATGAACGGATGAATAGATGACATCTAATAAATAATAACGGGCTAAAAGCGCGGCAAAACATCGTGGTAAAGGATTTTAACCTCTCAAAATAGAGGACCTTTAATCGCACTTACTAAGCCCATGCGCAATCAACACAATACATATATAAAAAGTAAGGACAATGATATCGGACTTCGTATACCCGATTGAACACATCTTACATTCAACCAAATATTCATCAAACGCGGCGCGGCAAAGCATCGTGGTAAAGGGTTTTAACCCCTCAAAACAGGGGACCTTCAATCCAACTTACTAAACCCATGCGCTCGATCACGTAATGCATATAAAAAATAACATAAAATATCGGCTTCGTATACCCGATTGAACACATCTTACATTCAACCGAATATACAAAAATTGGCGCGACAAAGCATCGTGGTAAAGGATTTTAAACCCCTCAAAATAGGGGACCTTTAATCCAACTTACTAAGCCCATGCGCTCGATGACATCATGCATATAAAAATAAAGAAAATAATATTGGCTTCGTATACCGATTGAACACATCTTACATTCAACCGAATATACATCAATCGGCGCGGCAAAGCATCGTGGTAAAGGATTTTAACCCCTCAAAATAGGGGACCTTTATCCAATTTACTAAGCTCGCTCGATCACATCATCACATAAACAAATAACATGCGGAAACCAAGTAACGAATAATGAACAAATCAAAACAACATAAAACGAAATATGCGCCGTTACTCAAGTGGTACGTGGAGTTATATCTCGAGTACAGATCATACTACCGTCCATTCGGAATCGGCTATGAAATTTATGTCCGGGTTTCCATCCTATATACCACAAGAGGCGACACATTTTCCATTTTACTCAAGGGCCACAACATACATCATTCCACAATACATGCATTTACTATCTATTCAAGGGCCACAATCATGCATCAATAAACGACTCTCATGCGATAAAAATGAATAAAACAATTAAAAAGATAGATGGAAATAATAGGAAAAGTACCATCAGGTCTAACCGTTTATGTCGACTTTCGGACTCGCGTTTCACGGCCGTCGGAAGGGCTATCACTCCGCAACTCTTCCAGTTCACTGGATCAACGCTTTAGCTCGCTGTTTTGCTGTTTAGGCCGCTGTTTTTGCTCCATTTCACTGCTGTTTTGTTGCTGTTTTACTGCTGATTTTCGGTCACTGTGTTTGGTAATTTAGGCTACTGTGTTAAGGCTAATTCGGGGACTGTTTTGGGGCAGTTTTTGGGGGCTGTTTTGGGTGTGATTTAGGGACTGGTTTGGGTCAGTTTTGGTTTGTGTAAGTGGGCTACGAATTGAACTGTTTTGGAAGGGTTTGTGGCCACGGCTTGCAGGGTGATATTTGTGCGTGTATGCTTGTGGTTATATGGGGTGCTTGTGCGCTATTTTGTCTTTAGTGAAGGGCTGTTCTGCTTTGTGTTGTGTCGGTTGAAGGCTAGGGCTTTGTGTTGGCTGTGTAAGAGAGAGACGTGTGTCTATTCAGTGGTGATTGTGCGTTGAGTGTGCTAGCGTGAGGGTTCTTATTGGCTTGAATCAAGGCAGTGATGGGTTGTTATCGTGCATGAATCAAGGCAGTGAGTGGCGTGGACAGGGAAGTGGGCGTATGGTGCGTGAAGGTGGCTGAGGGCATTTGGTCAAGCCGAGAAGGGTGTGACTGTTTGTTACGTGAAGGCTGATGAATTGATTTGTTGGCTTATTGGTGTGGCGCCTTTGAGGTCCTATATCTGCTGCCTGTACATGGCTGTTTTAAGGGAGAGAAAGCTACATGGAATGAGGTCTTTTGAGCGTGGCTTCGGTTTTGGTCTGTGGGACGTGTGTGGCTTAGTTAAATGTGTTGATCTATTGATGAGGCGTGAGGCAGTGTGATGGTGTGTAGGAAGCAGGCTGGCTGGTTGCTTTAGGCTGCTGCCGAGAGGGGCTAGGGCTATGATCTGCGTGTGTTTAGTGTGAAGAGGGAATGAGGCAGTAGTCGTGCGTGAGGAGTGGCCTGTCGTGTGGCGTTTATGGCTTGTGATTGTGTTTAGGGTTTGGCTAGTTTGTGAAGTTGTTGTAGCTTACGTGAGGACTAAGTGCTGCTGAGGGCTGGTGGATGTTGGTGTGTGCAGGGTATGAAGGCAGGTGGTTGTTGGCGTTGTGAGTATTAGTGGGTGCAGTGGATTGCCTTGAATGGCTGTTGTGGAGAGGCTTTGTGGCGGTGAGCTGTGAAGGTTTATTATTGTGTGGGGTGCGTGAGGGTGAGCTGGGCAGTGTGATGAGTTTAGGGTTCTGTTTGTGGTGAGGCTGCCGAGTGGGTTGGGAGAGAGAGAGCCGTGAATACGTTTAGGGTTTTTTTTTGGATTCTTTTTTTTTTTGTGTTGTTCCGTGAGTGAGAGAGGTCAGAGAGGAGAGAGGCTTTAGGGTTTCTTTATATAGTGGTGAGCTAGGTTTAGGATTTTCTTGGAAATGATCTATTTAATTTTGGAATTAGAATTTATTTTAATTAGGAATTTTATTTAATTAGATATTAATTTAGATTTAATTTAATTTCGTTTAATTTCAATTTAATTAGTTATTTAATTTGATTTCAATTGTATTTTAATTTAATTTAATTGAATTAGCTTTAATTTAATTTAATTTAATTTGTGACAGGTATTCTAAATGTTTTATTTATTTAATTTGTGAGATGTGATTTAATGGGTTTGGTGTGTTTTAAAATAGAGGTCCAACAAGCGAACCCGAAGCGAAACAAGCGAGTTAAATCCGACCAAATGCTAATTTCCAACTTTGCCCTTCCGACGTCCGTTTCCCGCGGCTTTCACAATCAAAGAGGTAGTGTCTCCATACGAGACTCATCATCGGGACTTATATGCAAAAAATGCAGTGCCTACACTTACCAACTTAACAAAGATTTGAAATCCCCTTATCCTAGAAAGAATTCTCACTTCCTAATATAAATGATTTGAGTTTCCCTTGTAAATCCCTTAAGCACCTTATATGGGAAAGAAAATCTTGACACAAAAGGGAGGAGAGAGAGAGAATTGGAAATAGAAGGCCACAAATTGGAAGAAAAGAATACACAAAAAAAAACGTGGACAACACCCTTACCATATTTATTTTTATAGTTCCGGACGTTGCATGTCTGGCTGGACGTGAAATACGTCCAGCCGGGTATGCGAAGTCCTACATCAAAGACGGCCAAATTTCTGGTCACGTTATTTCTTTCTTTGGAATTTCGTTATTTATCCTTTTTTTATCTATTTATTCACTTTTATTGTTGTTTTATTATTTCGACTTTATTTTATTTATTTTTTGTTCATGTTGATGATTATACGTATATGCATTGTTATATGTTTTCATGTCTATTTTTTTTTGTTCGTTTACATTGCATTGATGATTATGTATGTTATTATCCCTTGCGGTATATCGGATGGAAACCCATACGTAAATTCCATAGCTGAATCCGAATGGACGGTAGTGCGGTCAGTACTTGGGATAAAACTCCACGTGTCACTCGGGAAAAACTCATATATGCATGATTAACCCCCCCTCTTTTTTGTTTGCTATTTATTTATTGACGTTTTCCTGCTTTTGATTATTTATTATAATTTTCGTTATCGTATCTCGTATTTCTTAATTTAATGTGATTTTGGAACTATGTTATTGTGATTATTATTTTAGTTGAGTATGTTATTATATTTTTATTCTCTTTTATGCATGAATTGCATTAAGACTTGGCTATACCATTGTGTGAACCCGTCCATTATACTGGCATAAGTAAGGCCTTAAATCTTTCCCAGTTTACACTGGGTGGCGACTCATTTATTCTCCGGTTTAGTCCCCCGCGGGCTAATCCGTACTCTCTACGGGTTGTGAGCCCAACAGTGTCGTGGTCGCCTAAAGTATCATAGGCATAGCGGTAAACCCCACTTCGCTCCTACATCATGTCCCCAGTTCCCGATGAGTTATAGCCTGAGGCTTCTGCCCCCACCCCCGAAGTGCCTGCAATAGAAGAAGTTGAAGCCTCTCCTGCCTCCCAAACTGAAGCCGAGATTTCTTATGCCGAGCCTGTACCAGAGATCTTGCCACCCAGACACAATCAAGAAGAACCAGTTGCCCATGTGCGGGCTTATGAATGAGGGTGACCGTAAGGGGGCCTTGTGTAACAAATAGTACACTTATATTTTGTAATAATATTCACACTTTCATTTCTCATGTTTATCTTTGAATGCTTCATTTCCTGTCTTCCATACTTAGCATAGCTTCCGCTTTTATCTTGCTAACTTGTTCTTCCGAATCTGAATGTGAAAAGAAGTTTTGATCCCGATCAATTTGGATCCGGCCATGAGGGGAATACTCCGTTCCCTAGCCAATGATAATTCACTCGGTGGGACGTAACCCGACCCCGAGCTAACAATAAACTTGGCTCCGAGGGAATTTTACCTCCCCGGACCAATAGGAATCTGGCCATGGGGGAAATGGTCCAACCTCATGCCGATGATAAGTCTCTCGGTGGGATATAACCCGACCCCGAGGTAGTAGACACTTGGCTCCGAGGGAATGTAACCTCCCCGGACTAATAGGAATCCGGCCATGGGGGAATACTTCGTTCTCGAGCCAATGATAATACACTCGATGGGACATAACCCGACCCCGAGCTAACGATAAACTTAGCTCCGAGGGAATGTTACCTCCCCGGACCAATAAGAATCCGGCCATGGGGGAAATGATCTGTCCCCATGCCGATGATAAGTCTCTCGATGGGACGTAACTCGACCCCGAGGTAGCAATACATTTGGCTCCGAGGGAATGTTACCTCCCCGAACCAATAGGAATTTGGCCATGAGGGAAATGATCTGACCCCATGCCGATGATAAGCCTCTCAGTGAGACCTAACCCGACCCCGAGGTAGTGGAACAATTGGCCTCGGCGGAACGTAACCCGACCCCGAGGTAGTGGAACAATTGGCCTCGGAGGAACAAATCTAGCCCCGAGCTGATGGAATAATTGGTCTCGATGGAACGAATCCAGCCCCGAGCCAGTTGAACAAATGGCCTTGGTGGAACGAGTCCGGCCCCGAGTTGATGGAACAATTGGTCTCAATGGAACGAATCCAGCCCCGAGCTGGTGGAACAAATAGCTTCGGCGGAACGAATCTAGCCCAGAGCTGGTGGAACAAATAGCCTGAGGGAACGAATCCAGCCCCGAGCTGGTGGAACAAATAGCCTCGGTGGAACGAATATAGCCCCGAGCTGATGGAACAAATAGCCTCGGAGGAAGTGGAAAAATGAGACTTAATTATGAGGGAAAAAACTTCAACCTCCGAGGCTCTGCGGATCTCGGTGCAGGCGTCCATTTGCCGGACATCAGTAAAAACAAAAAGTAGAATCAGGACAAGGTTAGTACATCGGATGTGACTTAGCACATACTCCACACAGACCCAGAAAGATAACAAATGGGGTGCCCCGAGGTAGCGTCATGTCTGGTGCCTCCCAAAACACAATTATGAACCTTACAATTCAGCATCCCGGCTAGCCGGGCTACGGATCGGTGAGCGGCCAAAGCCATGGGGGCATAAACCTCCCCATGCTGGGCAGCTCTGAAGTCTGCAGACGCTATGAGGGCAGAAATATCCTCATGATATGCTTCTCCTGATCCGAGGCGGTTAGGCAGATAACTCACGGAGGAAGAAACCTCCCCGTGTTCGCCATCCCGAAGGTTACAGGAGTTCGGTCAGACAGATAACTCACGGGGGAAGAAACCTCCATGTGTTCACCATCCCGAAGGTTGCAGGAGTTCGGTTAGGCAGATAACTCACAGGGGAAGAAACATCCCCGTGTTCGCCATCCCGAAGTCACAAGGGTCTTGGAGGCCATTCGGTCGTCCCCTTGCCATGTGCCCTGGTGGTACTCAACGGGATTCACCAGCCGACTCGCAGGGGAAGAAACCTCCATGGGTCCGGTTTACCCGAGCTATTCCTCAAAAATATGAGTCATGGGGTAATAACGCTCCGGTCTCGGGGGTTTGATAATGACACTCGGGATTGGCGTGCCACGAGGGGTTCATGCTTTTCCCGCATGTACTTCATCCCTTGATGCGTTCTGGATCCTCAAAGGTGAAGGGAGCTAGGTCGGAACACTTCCACCCGGGGGTTTGATAATGACACCCGGGATTGGCGTGCCACGGGCTTGGTGCCCTTCCCAGCAACCAAGCACCCATTCGCTCCGAGCACATCCCATGAATATTGAACATGGCTTTCACATTCAATTAATAAACAAGTAAAGTGGACAAGTTTTTAATTCAAAAGAGAAAGTCTTAATCATATTCAATGGACCTACTGTCATTCTTACAACTCTTTGCGGGTCATTTCAAGATAGGCTTTTACAATAATTTTATGGTTCTTGTCTTGTAGTCCGATCACATCTTCTAGTCTGAACTTGATTCCGAAATTCCAAACCGTGTTGACAGGATTCCCCCAAACTGAGCCTTCCAAAATCATTTCTGAGCAAATCGGGTGGCCCGGTCGGGACCTTTTGTTCTGACTCCTAGTAGCCCGCCCCGTGGGCTTTTTCTCCTTCCCCTCATTCGGGGCGACCACTGCATAATATGCAGGTGGCACTCATGGATACCGATCGAGTGCCCCCGGCAAGTTGGTTCGCCTGTAACTTTAAGAGGAACATCGGGGCCGAGAAGCCGCCGATCTGGCAGGTCGAACAACTGTCACAACTCCTTTAGGACGAGCCTATTCATGCGCATGGGGCAACGTGCAGAGACTGCTAGCCCCAAGCGTTACATTTCATTCTACCGTTCAGTCCTAATGGGTGATCGTTGGACACCATTTTAACATTCCATTCTACAGCTCAATGAGGAGAGCTATTGCCGCTCTAACTCCTTGGGTGTTCCTTCCATCGTCTTTACCACTATCGTCAACCTTCCTTCTTCTTGCGATTCCCTTCCTCTTCCCACTCTGAACAACTTCCATTCGTTCTCTTTCTCTTTCCACTCTGTCGCTGAACCCTCCGATGACCCATGGTTCTCGTCTCCCGCCATCGTCTTACCACGTAAGTTGTTTTTTGTTCTTTCCCTACAGACGGCGGCAACTGTTGACGGGTGATTTTCATTCCAGGGGTAGTTTCGGGATAACGCTCCCGGGACAATCCTCCTTCAACCGTGAATTTTTTTGGTTATGGGGGACCAAAAGCAAATATAGCAAAAGACAAGACAAACACAAAATCGACCAGAGGGTTTACGTGGTTCGGTGGAATACGTCCACGGGAACAATATAGAGTGTTGATTTTATTACCAAACCGAGCTCGACCGACCTCTTTTCAAGGGGTGGTCTAATATAACTGAGTTGTTTGTCTTTTGTAGTGTTTTTACAAATAATGCTTTTTTTAAATTATTGCCAAACTAGACAAATGAGACTACCATCTCTTTATATACTAAGAGAAATACAACATTGTTCTCATGTTTTCACAATGTCAGCCACGTGAATCTCCGGCTGATTTACGGACTCTCTGCCCCAACTATCTCGCCAAAAGCGAGCCTGCCATCTGACTCCATGTCACATCACTTTGTTTTCTACACTTCTACACTTCACCATTATGATGCCAGCCTGTAAGATCTTTCATACGGTTGTACATGTCAGAGGGAAAAGTCCAAACAATCTCGATCACACGTCGGGTGTCATGAGGGCGGCCAGACAACGAGCCATACTATGCCAACTACTTACGACCTGACCTGAAATGTCCGAGCTGTTCAAATGTCCGAGAAGTTCCCTCTCTGCCCTTGTCGTACTGTTCAAATACTTCGTCATAAAAATCACCATCAACACATGTTTTTTTGTAATTTCCTTAAAAATAATTCTTTAAGATATCAATTATTTTTCATTTCCTTTCATCTTCTCTCATAATTATATAATTCATATAATTTTATCTTCTCTCTTAAATATATGGATTATATCCTTTTATAGGATGTGGGAGGATTTAACAAGACGAGATAGGACATGAAAATTTTTTATTCCAAGAAAATAACAGGACTGAACCAATATGATTTTTTATCCCTTTGTATGAATGGGACTAATTTGGGATTGATAAATTTTGGCCCGTCTCATCCCATCGTCAATCCTAAATATGACATATCACCTCAAATTTATTGAATATTGAAATGTACATACACTTGTGGTACAACCCAAAAATCTTCCCAAAATAATTGATTCTTTGTTACCTTGATTTCAATTTTAAAATCAACAGGAAAAAAAAAAAAATAAACATAGAGAATCTGTGTTAAACCTTGAGCCTTACTTTCAATTTTGATTCTGCTTCAAGACAAGGGTAACAAAAACACATATCGTGTTTCAATCTTGAGAAAATTTAATTAAGATAATAATCAAATAATTATTAAAATTCAGATAACACATTTTTTTAAAAAAAATATATTGAAAGAGATTAATAGAATGAAAATGTTTGATTGATTATAAGAAATTAATCAAGAACTTCATAAATACCAACACAAGTCTGAAGATGATAAGTTTTAGTATTTGAGAGATAGGTTATAAATGCAATAGTTAAACGGTTTGATAGATTGGAAAAATCATGAGTCATTGGAACATTAATTAAATTTAATTTTCAACCCTAAATTAAAAAGAGTAGATGATTTATAAATACTGAATGGTTTGAGAGTTGGCCAAATCAAGAGTCACTTGAACATTAAATAAATTTAATTTTCACCCTTAAATTAATGAGAGAGGCTCAAAGCTTCTGCCTCATAGCTAGATTAGATTTCAAAAGTAAAGTAGGTAGCATAATCAAAAGATTTAATCTCCCTAGTATGCATGTTATAAAATGTGAATTTAATAATAAATATGATGTTGACGTGAATTTATTTGGTTATGGGGGACCAAAAGCAAATTTAGCAAAAGACGGAATAAACACAAAACCGACAAGAGGGTTTACGTGGTTCGGCGGAATAAATCCAGCCTACGTCCACGAGAACAAAGCAGAGTATTGATTTTATTACTAAACCGAGCTCGGCCGACCTCTTTTCAAGGGGTGGTCAATGTTACCGAGCTGTTTGTCTTTGTGGAGTTTTACAAATAGTACTTTGAGTGAGATTTTTTTCCAACCAACCCCTACAATTGAGATTACCATCCATTTATATACTAAGAGAAATACAACACTATTCCTATATTTTTATAACGTCAGCCACGTGGATTTCTAGCCGATTGACGGGTTCTCTGCCCCAACTGCCCCCCGAAAGCAAGCCTATCATCTGACTCCCCATCAAATCACTTTGTTTTATACACTGCCACACTCCACAATTATGATGACGGCCTATAAAGATATCTCATACAGCGATACATGTCAGAGGGAAAAGTCCAAACGGTCTCGGATCGGGAGTCATGAGGACGGCCAAACATTGTGCCGACCTACTCCCACTACTTCCGAACTGACCCAAAATATACGAGCTCATTTTCCCGATCCAATATGAATAATAAGACTGAACCGAACTATCGGGCTAAAGTGGTCGGTCTCGGCTTTGATGTTGTCGGCCTCTTAAATCGGCATTATGTTGTATCCTCAGGTCGGTCAAATTGAAGAAGTCGGGTCCGAACATCATGTCTGGTCGAAGAATTGCTAATATCCTCAAAACATTTGTCCTCCCAAAAAGAAAAATTCCTTCTCTGCCCTTACCGTACTGTTCAAATACTTTGTCACAAAAAATACCATCAACATTTATCCCCTAGTTCTCGGTTTCAACGAGTGGACGAGTTGGTACCGGGAACTATAAATTCAGGGGAATGCACGATCAACCGGGTGGTGATTATTTCTAGGAGCCACAATAAACTGCCTCGGCTACCAATCAGGTCATCTCGGTCATCTTCACGTGCTCGATCATTGAGAATTCTGATGCTTATCCAATCGGTGCTTGTGTCATGAAGTGAGATACCCATTTTACCCTTCCGATAGTCGTCCATTAGAAACCGTAAACCATCATTACCTCATAAATGCCCATCAAATCATTTTTAGGTTTTAATTCGATCGCGACACTTGTCAATCATCTATGATCCTCCCGCCAAAAACCAAAACAAGCAACCGTTCAGGGGGAAGCCGAAGGGATTTCAATCTTAGTCGTCCATTGGAGTATGAGGAGATTGAATTTGAAAGTGAGACGCGGAATGCATCTGAGGCCTCTCTCTGATCTAACGGCCAAAAATGCCTCGAGCTGTCTACAAAAATGGGAAACAACACTCATTTCTTTCTTTTACGAAAACCAGCACTTCCGAAGCACAAAAAACTTATTCCCCATCTGTCTGAGATCAGCAAGCTTCAAGACCGACCAGACTAATTCTCCGTACAAACTCTCGAATCAAGTAAGTCTTATGTTCGACCTCCTTCTCAATTACTGAAACTTTTTATGATCATTTGTTGTTTGTGACAGTTCATGCATTCATTCTCGCTTGTTGTTGCTGCTCTCTATCATATTTTTCATGTCTATGTTCTGTGTTGTAGATGTGTAGTGTGGTTTTCGGGTCGGTTGGGTGGTGTAAAATGCATGTGTTTCTTGGTCGAATGACGGGTTGTGGGTTAGGGTATTTGATGTTCGGGTTTTATGGTTTTGTTATTTATCGTGTGTTTGGTTTGATGTTTTTAGTGAGAGACTTACTGTTTGTGGCCATTGCTAGGACGTTTTTGAGACTTTAGGCATAGGTCCCCGGTCGTTAGAATAGCCTTTGAGTATGTGGTGCCCCCAAATTGATTTCTAACTGCCCTTCTCGGACCTTGCCATTGCTAGGAATGTCAGACGCTGAATCGTCCTCATCTCGGCCCCCAATCTCCCAAACTCCTCGTACTGAAGAGGCTTCCTCCAGTTCGGCCAGCTTAGAGGTATTAGATACCATTCCAACCCCTTCTCAGGAAGAAAATGACACTTACCATCATCAACTTTCCCGGAAAAATCCTGAACCGGGCGAATTAGACTGGTCCTCCCTGGACATGGATCATCCTTCAACCATCACGGAAGACGCTTTGAGCATACTCCGCCATCAGTATGAGGTCCCCATAGACATAGCACTTGAGGTCCCGAGCCTTGTCGAATTCGCAAATCAGCCCGAGTCTGGCTCTGTGTCTCTTCTCCCTTCCTTCTTCGAGTGCGGTCTACGGCTTCCCATCAAGTCATATTTTACGAGGATGCTAGCCTTGATGGAAGTTGCTCACTGTCAGCTGAATCTGAACAGTTGAAGGATACCGGCTGGTCTCTACGTGATATAGCACCGAGTGGGCCTAGGAGAACCGATCTTTGTGGAGCTGCATAGATTGTACAAACTGAAGGCCAACTCAAAATCGCACCATGGTTGGTATTACCTTTCTTCTTACGCCGACGTACTTGCCCTCATCACCGAGCTCCCCCAGACTAACAAGAACTTCAAAGACCCCTGAATCTGGGCCACGAGTGACTGGGCCGGTCTCGATCAACAGATTCCGTAGAGATAGAAGTCACAGACGTCTTTTCAGTATGAGGTGAGGATCTGAACCCTTAGTTTTTCCGTGATTTTCATGAAAAAATGCTAACTTCCTAAACCTTTTCAGCCTTCTGGAGGGATCCTCCCAAAGTCGGTCATGAGGTTCGGACCAGGATTAAGAAAGCCCGGAGTTTCTCCGGCTCCTGGAAGAGAATTGTCAACGATGCTGCCTTTGTAGAATCGGGCCTCATCCGGAACACACCTCTACAGGCTCTAGGACGATTAGGTAGTTATCGTCTAACCTTCTGACAAATTTTATGTGCTCTGCTCGGACCCGAACGAAGTTACTCGCACTCAGAAACTGACCATACTTTATATTTTGTATTCTGCAGGAATGACGAAGCTGGGCAAGGTCATGGAGCGGATTGAGAGTCTGGCCAAGAAGACCAGTCATGGTAGAACTGAAAGTTCTCGGCGGCGACTGACCACTCTGATTCATCCTGAGGCCAAGGGAAAATCCAAACTGCTCACTCATCCAGTGGCACATCCTCAACCTCCTCTCACATTAGATGTTCCGAGCCCAACAGTCCAAATGTCTCCTGCCTCATCCAGACCTTCAAGAAAACACCGCCGTCTGTTTGGCGAAGAATTAGTCGAGCTTGAAGAGGAAGAAGAAACAGAACCCCCCACCAAGAAGACTGTCGCCCGGAAGGAGAATACTATTGAGGCTCCCTCCAAGACCGGGAAGGGTGGGGTGGTGTTGGGGGTGAGCGACCTCAATGAGAAGGTCCATGACACGATAGCCCATCTAGTGTCTACAATCAACCGACTGGCCAAGGCCGTCCCCCTCGAGCAGATCCCAAAATATGAGGATATCTCTCTTGAGGAGGTGATCTCCAAGTTCTCTGCCAAAATCCTCATGGTAAACATTCTTCACTGTTCTCGTTCTTCGCTTTTGCTTTGGCGAATTATAACCCTTTCTTTCTCTCTTGCAGATGGGTTACATGATGGCTTGGAACAAAGACATGCTGACGAGCCTACTGTCCGAGGGGGGTCAAGTGCAAAGGCTCCAATCCCAGATTACAGAGCGGGAGGCCGAACTGGCCAGAAAGGAGAAAGAGAACCAGTCGCTGAAACAGGCGGCGGCCGAGGCCACTGCACTGATCGATTCCCTCCGCAATGCCTCCGCCGTTGCAAAGAGAAAAATGGATGCCACCGAGGACGAAGCCAAACATCTGAGGTGGGAGACCGCAAACTTGGACTCGAAGCTCAAAACGGCGATCAAATAGAGAGATCAGGCCCGGGATGACCTGAAAAACCAAGAGGCCAAGCTGGAAGAGGACCTGGAGAATGCCAAGCTGGAAGAGGACTTGAAGAATTCCAAGCTTGAAGGGATTGGGGATTGTGCGAAGATCATCCCGATGTTGGTGCCCGGGGTGGACATGTGACATGTCTACGTTGCCATCCAATACTGCAAGGGGAAGCACTCGGAGGACGAAGCTCTTGCACTATTCACCCATCTTCCAGAACAGATTCAAGACCATGAGCCTATATATGTCATGCCCGCGTCCCCAGCTGCTGAGGAAGCGCAGCCTGAGGTCCTTGCTCCTGAGTCGGAAGTACCTGCAGCAGAAGTCGAAGCTCCTCCTGCCGACTAAACCGAAGCTGATATCCCTTTTGCCGAGCTTGAGCCAGAGATTCCGCCCCCCGCACCCGATCAAGTTGAACCCATTGCCCATGTGCGAGTTGAGGAATGAGGGTGACCCCAAGGGGGCCCTGTGTAACAAACAATACATTTTTTTGTAATAATATTTACACTTTTCCTGTTTTTTGCTTCTCAGTATTTGTTCTTACTTCATGCCTTCCATACTTAGCGTATTTCCCACTTGTTAACTCGTTCTTCAAAATCTGATTGTGATGAGAAGCTCTGATCCTGACCAATTCCAATCCGGCATAGGGAAAAATGCTCCGTCCCCGAGCAGATGATAATCCACTCGGTGGGACGTAACCTGACCCCGAGATAGTGGTACACTTGGCTCCAACGGAATGTCACCTTCCCGGACCGATTAAGAGCCGGCCATGGGGGAGATGTTCCGACCCCATGTCGATGATAATCCGTTCGGTGGGACGTAACCCGAACTCAAGGTAATGGAACACTTGGCTCTGAGGGAATGTCACCTCCTCGGACCAATTGAGAGTCGGTCATGTGGGAGATGCTCTGACCCCGTGCCGATGATGATCCGCTCGGTGGGACGTAACCCGACCCTCCCCAAACCAATTAAGGGCCGACCATAGGGGAGATGCTTTGACCCCATGCCGATGATGATCCACTCGATGGGACATAACCCGACCCCAAGCTTGCAGAATGCTTGGCTCCGAGGGAATGTCACCTCCCTGGACCAATTGAGAGCCGACCATGGGGGAGATGCTCTGACCTCATGCCGATGATAATCCACTCGGTGGGACGTAACCCGACCCTGAGGTAATTGAACACTTGGCTCCGAGGGAATGTCACATCCCCGGACCAATTGAGAGCCGGCCATGGGAGAGATGCTCTGAGCCCATGCCGATGATGATATGCTCGGTGGGATGTAACCCGACCCCGAGGTAATGGAACACTTGCCTCCGAGGGAATGTCACCTCTTCGGACCAATTAAGGGTCGGGCATGGGGGAGATGCTCTGACCTCATGCCGATGATGATCCACTCAGTGGGATGTAACTCGACCCCGAGCTAGCAGAATACTTGGCTCCGAGGGAATGTCACCTCCTCGGACCAATTGAGAGTCGGCCATGGGGGAGATGCTCCGACCCCATGCCGATGATGATCCACTCGGTGGGACGTAACCCGACCCCGAGCTAGCAGAATGCTTGGCTCCGAGGGAATGTCACCTCTCTGGACCAATTGAAAGCCGGTCATGGGGGAGATGCTCCGACCCCATGCCGATGATAATCCGCTCGGTGGGACGTAACCCGACCTCGAGGTAATGGAACACTTGGCTCCGAGGGAATGTCACCTCCCCGGACCAATTGAGAGCCGGCCATGAGGGAGATGCTCCGACTTCATGCCGATGATGATCCACTCGGTGGGACGTAACCCAACCTCGAGGTAGCAGAACAAATGGCATCGGCGGAACGAATGCAGCCCCGGGCCAGTGGAACAAATGGCCTCGGCGGAACGAATGCAGCCCCGAGCCAGTGGAACAAATGGCTTCGGCGGAACGAATGCAGCCCCGAGCCAGTGGAACAAATGAGACTTAATCGCGAGGGAAAACTTCAACCTCCGAGGCTCCGCGGATCCCGGCGTAGGCGTCCCTTGGCCGGGCATCAGCAAAAAATAAAAAGTGTAAAAAGGACAAGGTTAGCACAGCGGAGGTGACTTAGCACATACTCCCCACAGACGGCGCCAACTGTTGACGGGTGATTTTAGTTCCAGGGGAAATTTCGGGATAATGCTCCCGGGACAATCCTCCTCCAACCGTGAATTTGTTTGGTTATGGGGGACCAAAAGCAAATTTAGCAAAAGACGAAATAAACACAAAACCGACAAGAGGGTTTACGTGGTTCGGCGGAATAAATCCAGCCTACGTCCACGTGAAAAAAGTAGAGTATTGATTTTATTACTAGACTGAGCTCGGCCGACCTCTTTTCAAGGGTGGTCAAGTGTTACCGAGCTGTTTATTTTCATGGAGTTTTACAAATAGTACTTTGTGTGAGATTTTTTACCAACCAACCCCTACAATTGAGATTACCATCCCTTTATATACTAAGAGAAATACAACACTATTCTCATATTTCTATGACGTCAGCCACGTGGATTTCCGGTCGATTGACGGGTTCTTTACTCCAACTGTCTCGCCGAAAGTAAGTCTGACATCTGACTCCCCATCAAATCACTTTGTTTTACACACTGCCACACTCCACAATTATGATGATAGTCAGTATAGATCTCTCATACGGCGATCATGTCAGAGGGAAAAGTTTAAACAGTCTCGGTCTCATATCGAGCGTCATGAGGACGGCCAAACATTATGCCGACCTACTCCCACTACTTCCGAACTGACTCAAAACATCCGAGCTCATTTTCCCGATCTAAGATGAATGATAAGACTGAACCGAGCTACCGGACTAAAGTGGTCGGTCTCGGCTCTGATGTTGTCGGCCTCTGAAATCTGCATCATGTTGTATCCTCAGGTCGGTCAAATTCAAGAAGCCGGGTCCGAACACTATGCCTGGTCGAAGAATGGCTAATATCCTCAAAACATTCATCCTCCCAAAAAGAGAAATTCTCTATCTGCCCTTACCGTACTGTTCAAATACTTTGTCACAAAAAAACACCATCAACATATGATATTGTCAATTTATAGTTAAGTATAATATTATAGATGTCACTTAACAATAGATCTAGAGTTCGAATTCCACTCACATGGGTAGGGATTGTCCGAGGCTATTAAAAAAAGTTTGTTAAATTTTATATTTATATTATAAAAAATGTAAACATTTGTATGGAAGTGGACAAAATCTAACTGTAAAAGAACAAAGGGACAGACATGCAAAATTATTAAAACGCACGCTCAGAGGGAGTTGATATCTTTTAAATGGGCAGCCACAGATGGAATTGGACACATGGTGGGCCTAATCTTTGCTTATGGTTAGACATACAACAAGATTTTTGAATTAGAATCCTTAACTAACTCATAATAATTATGCTTATGTTTTGAGATAACCCATTAGCAGCTTCCACATTATTTATTTATTTATTTAATTAGGACCACTTAATTGCTATCTGACTCAGCCACCACCAGTGTCATTCTTACTTAAACACTCTTATATAACTAACTACTTTTGTTTGGTAGGCAATTGATACAATAGGGGGAGTATTTATTATTAGTGTAGGGTTCGTGTAATAGTTTAAAATGTAGTTTAAATCAGATAGGGTCATCTAATTATAATGTGGTGTTAAATTAGAACTAAATTAATGGAAAAAGGACATTTACATCCCTAAAGTTTCATAAATGGACAAATATATTTTTATTTTCAAAAATGAACATATAAATCCCCACAATATGTTTTAGGAAAGTTTTGATAAAAAAATAATAATAATAATAATAATAATTTTACTTATTTTTAATATTTTGTGTTAGTTTTTGTGGATTTATCATTTTAGTTTGGTTCGTTTTTTCAAAAGAAGCAAACCACTTGGTTTTATTATGAAATAAAACTAACTGAACCAATTATATTGTAAATCGAACCAAATCAGTTTGTTTCTGTTCCATTTAAGCATGAAATATTATATTATTTTCAATTTATTTAAACCATTAAAATCATTAAAAGTATATTTTAAATAATTTATTTTGGCATCATTTCGATTCTCAGATAAATCCTAAATCGAACTGAACGAATCGTTTCAATTCTAATAAAACAAATCTAAAACCCGACCAAAACAAAGACAAATGGAACCAAACTGGTTCCGTTCACTCGTTTCCTGCGCACCCCTAATCTGAATTCAAAATTAAAATTAGGCAAACGTGCATCACACAAATTTTTAACAAAATAGGTACGTTAAAGATAAAGAGATTGAGAAGAAAAAACTATTCACTATTCACATATGCAATTGCATTAGCAAAATTTGCTTCAGAAACAATCAAATACATATATATGGTGTATCATTCATACACAATTTTGCAATCAAATTTTAAATGATAAAGAAAAAAAAAAAGGAAACTCAAACAGTTATTTGAGCTTGCTTTGTCGTGGTGCCTATTTATTATATATTACCATTTTCTTCGATTGATGAGTCCGAAGCTGAGTCATCCAATGTTGAATTTGATATTGTTTCTGTTTGGCTTCCATTTTCACTATCTGAAGTTCCGGATGCTTTCTCTTCTCCAGGTTGTTTCATAAACCAATGCATTATACTTGCAGTCAATGTAAGAATCATCTTTTGATTCACCTGAAAAAATGGAATTAATATTTAAAATTTTAGACTGAGGGAACCTTATTAACTGCTTTTTCCCTAACAAAGTTCCTTGTAGAAACAAATACCTCAGTTACGTCTTCAGGAAGCAAAAATATTGAGCATCCGAGTTTCCTTGCAATGCTGATGATGTACGTGGCGTTCATCTTCTTCTCCTCATCTGAAAGAATATGATGAAGCGAGTGAATATTTATCGAAAATAAATTTTATAAGTTTCTAGAAGAATACGAAAAAACTTTTGTATTAGTAGTTCATCTCTAATTCCTGCCAAACAATCATGCTATTACTGATTAAAGTAACTGCAAATTACATAAGATTAGAAGAAAATATACCGGTTACTCCTTTTGTGACAAGACTCCAGTTTACGGCTCTAGGTTGAACAGCACTGAGTAGCTCAAGGAAAAAGATGCCATCTGACAAACGCTTGTCCTGTAAAATTGAAATAGAGATGAAAAGGATTCAATTTATTTTCGCAGAACACATATATATAATCAGGAAATTATTTGAATGGTTCATTGAAGAAGTGGATATAGCATTACATGAGATAAACCTAACAGCTTTAAACTATACCTTAAAACTATCCATGCGACTCTGGCTTCCTGAGCTTCTCACTTTGGCATTGGCCCATTGTAGAATATCAGCATCAGTTATTTCCTTCCCGTGGGATTGGAATCTCAGGTTCTTCAGAAGTTGCAGGACATTGTATCTCATCAATTGCCATAATAATGCTGAAAAGAAATTAAGCCAACACTTGTTATTCAGAACAGAGATACACATGCAGGCATCGCAAAATACTCTGGAAAGACTTCAAAATAATATAAAAGTATAACGACATAACAGAAGATTACCCAAAATTAATTTTTTGTTTCCTTGTACAATATCATTTCCAGCGATATTAACCAGGGAAAATTTCAATTGCTTCCCTATTTTTACCACTTGGTTACAGTTTTCTACTTTCCTGAATGGCAATTTGATAGGAGGCTTATTTGCTATCTTCCAATTGACAATCCCTGGTGACACCTTGTCTAGAGTTTCTAGAAGTACCCATCTGCAGATGAACACATTTTTCAGCTCATGCACCAGAATATATGAGGGAATAAAATTTGTTAAATTGTCAGAGAGAAATCTTTTAATACAGCAATCTCTATTCAATTTGTATGAAGTGCAGTGATAAAAAAACTCTTATAATTACGAGAGTAAAGCGCATATACTGACCCGTTTCTGAGATCTTCGAAGACGTTGTCTATATAGATTGAATTTCCAAGACTATTGATCCAAAAACGAAATGCTCTTTCTTCTCTAGAAATTTGGGTGTCATCAGGTGAAACTTCAAGAAAAGATATCTCTTTTGTTTGGGTTGATAGGCCATTCCTGCATGTAAACGTAGCAGTTAGCTTATATGCATTCAACTCTATAAATGTGATAAATGGTCCCTAGAGGAAGAAGAAAAAATAAATAATCAATTTGTTTTGGCATCTTTAGTGCTACAATCCATCTTAAAGCACATATGGTATAGTGTGAACATGAAAGATAGCACACATTCTTACCTATGCTGGAAAATATGTGCAACAAAAGCAAGGTTAAGATTTGGGGATCCCTCCACAATATCCTTTGCAGTTAAGTATCTGCGGCAACCCATCCTATCTGCGTGTTCAAGAATTAATGTTGCTCTTTTCAGTGGATCTTTGACAGCTAATGTAGATGGATTATTGTGTTCCGGTGCAAGAACATTTAAAAGGTGTGCATAAGCTTCTCCATCCTGCAGATGGCCCAGTGTATCAAACACATCTTCAAAAATCAACATAGGATGCCACAGGGAAAAAATAACAGTTTTCTTTGCTTTGGGCATATATATTCAGGAGGTACTTATCATTCAATTATCAGCATGAACAACTCTGGTCTACAATCTAAAACTATGAAAATAGATGAACTGCAAGCTAATTGGACTACTAGACATCTTATACCATCATTCTCAGGCAAGAAGTGCACTCAAGTCCAACTTTTTAGGGATTGTATTATCCTCACCCAAAGTTTGAGGTGAAATATGATGCGAGCATGATTCAAAGGAATTACTGCAATAAAAGATGATAAAAAAAAAAATTAATGGTTCTCTTTCAACCACCACCAAGCAAAATTCATTTGTGAGTTTGAGCTATATAAACGAGGAACATTTATAATGCTATCAAATCTTGAACAAAGGCCGACACTTCTCTTCACTAACACAAATTTCAAACATCATAATCATCTGCTTTAAAGATACCACAAAGCAAAATCAGATTCAAATGAAAATAAAATTAGATGTAAAAAAGAGAGAAAAATATATGATGGAAGTTTTCAGTTATCTACCTTTATGTCTGAAGAGAAGTTGGTAACTATTTTCTTGTATCCTGCTTTCTTCAGATGAAAATTCATCCACCTCAATAAGATCTTCTCTGGAGGTAGACTCATCAACTCTTCCACATCCTTTTTGTTTCCAATATAAAAAAGGCCTCTTATGTCAGCAAAATTAGTAAGAAAACAGGCCATGCCGACTGTTCAACTAACCAATTCTTTTGTTGAAAGAAGACAATATTACCTTGCTATCATCAACCAACTGCAGCAGCTGAGGTGTTTTCTTCAGGTTGAGGTCTGCCAGCAATTGTATCTAGATAGGATAACAATGACGAATGTCAGATGATGTTTAAATTATGGCTAGATGAAGCACTCATCGACACAGTGATTGCTAAAAAAATTAAATTAAGAGGGTACCCATAATAATTTTTACCTTAATGATTTGAGAAATCAGTCCAAGCACAAGATGGCGCTGAAACAAAACAAAGACATCACTTTTATTGATCATTTGAATTGCAGAACTGAAAGAGCAGTAATATTAGTAATAAGCAATTCAACTCAATGAAATCAAGGTTACAAGGGAGATTAAATGAATGTATAAACATACCCTTCCCTCAATGAAATCTTGAGTACCTATGTTGACTACAGTACATCCAATAGCCTTAGCAGAGTTTAGACAAAGGGTATGGTTTTCATTTCTTTCCCATGGATTAAGCAATCTCTTCGTATTAATAGCCCTTTCATCAATTGTACCAGGAACAGCCACATTGATAAGCTTACTGCAGGCCAAGCAGCGAAAAAATAAAATCACCAAATGATAGACATGTCCACAAGCAAAAAACAATAGAACTAACACAAGCTTCTGGTTACCAAAGAAGAACTCCATCCTTTGAAATCTCGAAAAGATCATTAGATGAAGGATCAATTGGGAGATATTTCTTTAGAAATTCATCCCCTGCAAGGTAGTTATTGATATGAGCAACATAAGACGCTTTTTCAGATTCACTAATGGTGTGAAGCAATGTAGTGGTTGCTGCCTTGAGGAATGCAGATGAGTTCTTCGCATTGCATCCTGTTCTTGCATTTGCATGAGCTTGTAGCTTCAAATAAACCTATACCATTATTTAAAAACAAAGTTTCACTTCAACCATACAGATAATAAAAGTACTACTTGATAAACAATCAAACAGTTAAATTTCAAAAAATTTAAGAACAAAAAAAATGAAACTTTCATCATAAACACAAATTGTTTTTCAATACTGTTTTCAAAAATCAATCACAAAGAATCAAAAAAATGGATATAATTATACGATATGTCGTCAACCTAAGGTTGATTACAGAGAAAATATTTCATCCACCTCTTCAAAAAAAAATCCAAAATTTGATTATAAAACAAAAAGTAAAGCTGAAAGGACATAAATCAAGCTACAAAGAAATACAAATTATCATTATTTTTTTTTTAGCTTGTTTAGTAGCTGACAAAGCATTATGAAACAATTGATCGGGTATGTAGAAAATCAGGGGATCATAGACTAAAAAATACCTTCAAAAAGAGCTCAAAATCAACTTCGTCGTGGAGATTACTGTGATAATCTTGAATAAGCGAAGCTCTCTCTTCTTCACTGAGATTCTCTCCAACTACTTTCAATCTCGACATCTTTGATGCTAAATCACCTACCGTTAGCTTTCCACTGTCTCTTCTCATGCTCATGAACTGCTCATTTCACATTCTTATTTCTTTAAAAATCGAAGGAATAAAAAAAAAAGACGATCAAAAATGCAAAAATCAATGAACTTACGTGAGTCTTCAAACTCCGAAGCTCAACCTGCGTGAACTGGTTCTGAAGCAATGGATCTGATACAAGAATTCCTACGTAACTTGACATTTTTCTAATTTTATTCTTTGTTGTTTTTGATTTTGAAACTTCAAATAATTTGAATTAAGTTTTGCTGCAGATTTTAATTTGATGTGAAAAACTATGGCCTGTCTTTCAGTACACTTCTGCAAGCGGAGCAAGCCTGTGAGGTTTTTTTGAATTAGAATTCAAATTATGACGATTTTGTCCTTTCAAAGTGTTTTATGTAATTATCTCTCTGTTCGAGTAGGAATTTGGGCCCCACTCACACTTGGGCTGGGCCACATACTGTCAGTCCTTTCCATAATTCAGATTATGACTAATTTGTCCAACCCCGCTTACTTATTTTCAAATTTGAATTAAAGAGTTTTTCTAAAGATTTTTGCGACGATCTATGATAGGGAATTTCCTTTAACCAAAAATTATATATATATATATATATATATATAAGTGCTAAATAAAATACAAATTTGAGTAATATAAAACTTTTTGGAGTTGCTTAAATTAGAATTTGGGAAAAGTAGTTTGTGATTTTTTTTTGTGATAAAAGATTACTATATGAATTTGTCCATTGGCAAAAATTGGCAAAACTAATAACACCATTAGAATGTGATTATGTGGTATGAATATTTTCGTCATTCCATATTTTCACGTCATGACACATCAGCAAACATCATGACACGTCAGCATTCATGACCATGCCACGCCATCATATATTATGCCACGTCAGCAGTCAGTCAGGCACTAACGGTGTTATAATTTTATCGATTTTTGCTAACAAATAAATTCAAAGAGTAGTATTTTATCACGAAAAAATCACATTCATGATTTTACAAATGACCGAAAACCACAATATATTTTTTTACATTTTTCCCTCAGAATTTTATACGAAGAGAAATGTATGATACTATATTATTCAAATAGGGATGGAGAGTCTTAAGACTAAATGAGTCTTGACCCTAAAGATCTAATGAGATATCTCTTAAGAGACATTAAAAGACAAATATAATAAACATTTCAATATACTAAAAAACAAATAACACTATATCGAAATTTATATTTTCTCTTTGCCATATATAGTGAGTATCTAATGAGAATAACATATATTTTAATATACTAAAAGACATAGAATATTTCATTGAAGTATATGTTTTATTTATCTTTTAGTGAATTCATTGACTTTATAAGTTAAAGAATCCCTTGTTGATATTCCTAGATTTTTTTTTCTCTAACTCCACCTATGGTACTCAACTCCTTATTATATATGGAAAAAAAACTATGCAAATTTAATTATTTTAAACCTTTTTTTATCGTTTGGTATAGAATTTGGTAAGTTTATAAGCTAATTTTATACTATCAGTGCAATATTTATAAGTTAGTTTATATTCTCGATCAATACTTTCTACCAAATAATGCATTATTCTTCTATAAAGTTATTGCATTGAGCCCCCAAGGGGTGTAGTTTTGTGGCAAATAGTTTAGGACTTGGTTATCATGTCATGGGTTCAAATCCAGATAAAGCATTTCTTGTAAGAGTTTGAGACAACCAATAATTTTTACCTTTTTTATTTAAGGTTGGATATGGTGATTTGGCGATGAGATTTTAAATGTTAGAAAGCAAAAAAAAAAAAAAAAAAAGAGAGAGAGAGAGAGTTATTGCATTGAATTGTATATGGTAGATTGATAAATTGCATTTATAGAAGTTGGTCATCATGTGTCATGTTTTGTAGGAAATTTGGCAGGGACAATGTAGTAATTCAATATAAGGTGATGATTTGGCCATAACCCCACGTGAAAGAAAAGCTTTGCTTTCCAAAAAGTTGAGTTGATTACAGTAACGGTCGTTTTTTGAGATTTATTTGCTTCAACTTCAAATCCAATTGAATAGTAAAAAACAAGTTTGGTAAGTTCTGTTTGATAAATCTTTTCTTCAAGTTACAAACATATTATAAATAATAATAATAAAAAATTACCCATTTTTAATGAAATCACAAAATTGCAATTGCTTCTAGCTTAATGCAGAGGGAAAGAGAGATTATTAAGGCATTGTCAGGGATCACAATTTAAATGTATATTTTGGATATTTATTAATATTTATCTAAATAATATCTCATTTACGTAGTTTAATAAATAGTGAATAAACTGCGTATATGAAATTAAATATCAGTAACATATATGACAGTTGCAAATATCGGTATCGTATATCCGTTATCAATCCAATAATTAAAAATGAGATTTTATAATTTATTTATGTTGAAATTGATCTTCAAAATTATGTTAAATTTTGGTTGTGTTGATTGTATTGAAATTGGTATTCAAAATTGTGTTGATTAAATTTATATTGAATTGTTAATTTTGTAATAAATGAACTGGTAATATCGAATATCCATTAATAGATTTCTGATTATTATTTTTTTTTATGATTTTATGAATATTTCAAAAGAATATAAATATTCGCATTAGTGGAATAATGTGAATACCAATCCTGAAAATTTTATCGTATATAGATAAATTACATATATGAAATTTTGATTACGGATGTAAATAAAAATTACGGATATCCTATCATCCATCCTTAATGGCATGCATAATTCACATGGATGCTATGACCAAATTATAACTTTAATTTCCTTCTTATCAACTAAAAAGAGAACTGTAATTGGGGGACCAGAGGCAGGAGAAGAATGAGATGTGGTAGCAGAAATGGAGCTTTTTATTTTATGATTTTGATAGACAGGAGCTTTATGTGACAAAACATCCATTACTTTCTCTCTTTTACATTTACCCATTATATTATTCGAGTTTTTAACTAAACTCTTTTTTTTCTCACTCAATAAACCCAAACATCCATTTCTCAGATCCTTTAAAGTTCAAGACATATCACAAAAAGGTAGAGAATGGAACATAACATGTGAATCATCTAATGGAAACTTAAAATTTTTAACTTAAAAACTTGTAAAATATAACAATGGAGACAAAGTTCTGTAGATTGGCTCATGATCCTCCTATGCAAGAAATCTTACAAGTTAGTGATATTAATCACTTACTGGTATTTAAACTTTTACCCTCTATCTAAAATTTGCAGAAACACTAGGACCAAACAAGTCTACAAACCATAATAAATGTGATAATAGAGAAAGATGCAAGTCCTAATAAAGTCGGCTCACGAGTACAAATATCAACTTGTTTATTACTTCATCAATTCAAAGCAGCTCATGGAGAAAAGCCAATAGAAAAGAACTAAAGAGCATGAGGAGGCAGCTTAGGCAAAAGCAAAAAGTGATACATAACAAGTTGTGGTGACAATTCCAGGTCGGTGGGCGATATATAATGTATATACATTAGCTTTTACGAAAAAAAAAAAGAAAAAAAAAGGCAAGGCCTCTTAAGCCAACAGTTAACACAAGAGGGCTTGTGGGGAAAAGTTGTTCTAAATTATTGGGGGAATATGTTAGCAATCCTTGCTGTGTTTGCTTCTATTCACTACATTCAAATCATTACAAAGGTCTACACCCATCCCAAAATACATCACCATTGTTATAGAGTAGGCCCCTAACCCACATGACATTCCCCTATTGTTAACTGAACATTGATATCTTCATCATTGTTAGCTGATTCGAGACTGGACTTAAGCATGATTTTGGAGTTCATATGGGTTTCATTCTTGCTATCATTGAGAATTTAAAAAAGATAACAATGCGTATTTCATGTAAATATGATGGTGAACAACACATTAACATATGTACATGCATTCAATAGCTACTTGGCCTCCTCGATGATCCATACTTTCAGATATATTCAGAGTTGGAAGCAGTATTTACCAGACTCGAGCAAATACCTCATCTCCTTCCAATAGCATACATCAGTCAAAAATGGGTTAATAATGTTGTAGACTGTCTGATACCTGTTACATTTAAAACTAGAATGCTATTTCCTGAAGAATTTGAAGTGTCTTCTGATGGACCTGGATGCAAGATACATAAAAGAATGGGACAAATGAGAAATGATGAATATGACCAGTAAGTGAACTGATTTTACTGAAAAATCTATTCAACCATCGTTTTACATACTAGAACTACTGCAAACAAAATGACACTACATTTTGGTTGAGGGATAGTTGAAGAAGAGGCAAAGTTAAAATAAACAGATAGCCAAGTTTGAGAGTTCAATTAATTACAAAACCCATCGCTTAAACCCACCAATTATATTGTAAGAATATTTTCACAAAAATCAGCAAATTCATGTAATGTCTATATTCATCCAAACAGAAGAAAAAATACTTATAAGCAAATATAACAAAATGCCATGAAGTAATTTGGAAGACTACTTGATCAAAATGAGAGACAAGGCATTAACACTATCAGGGGAAACAGTAGTTACCCATTCCAGATGCTGTGCTGTGATGCCAGGAACATTTCCGGAGTATATACCACCTAAGACCTACAAGTCCAAGAATAAATGTTCATCAGTATCAATCTATGCTTATGTGATAGTTGCCTAGAGCACTGCATGAAATATTTTAAGAAATGATTGGAGGCATAAGTGAATTCAAGCAAGAGATGTGCATTATTGTTAACACTAACAGCATTGATAAAGTGATTACCTTGGCTACAGTCTCAAGAAACATGCCAGGGCGCACAGGAAGAGGTTTCTTTCCAGTAACTGTTCCCTGGGAATCACAGCAACATCATCAAAAAACAGATCATAATAATTGTGAACACATATAGACCTAATGTAAAGAGAATATATTCGACTTGTGGTAAAAAGGTACACATATAAGGGATGAATCCTACCCTTCCTGCAATTCCACTGGAATTCCTATCAGCAGAGGCTTCATCACTGCCGTCATTGTCTGCACCTTCATCTTTTCCTAGCATTACGTTTTTTATCATTTCCCGAACAGTGTTCCCCGGTTTCAGAGCTACCAGTTTGGTTAAAAAGTTCACCTGCGTTATAGATTTGAAATGAAGTCGATAATCATTAATAAGAAGAATACAACAACAACCACGGATAGATCTACTCAAGATGAAAAGGAGACATTGATAATATACTTGAGTGGAACGGGAGAATTAAGGACAATGAGAAACAGCCAGATAAAATTGAAACGATGTCCTATAAAGGCAGGCATAAAGACCTCTGATTCAGGAAGTGTACTAAAGCCACGATCATTCCGTTCATCCAGTATTCCACCTCCCATCATGTTTCGAGCTTCCTCTCTGATCAAAACAAGCCGTGCAAGTAATTTTCTATCCGGAACAACTGGTCGAGTTTCCATTGTCTGCAGAAGTTTCGACAGATGCAAGGAATATAAAAAGTTATGAAGCCATATACTGAATCCATAACTCAATCAGCCAATTGAAACAAATGTGTTCAGTGAGCTTTAGATTCAATAGTATAATGCCAGCTTGATATACAACAAAATTTACAAAACTTTCAACTAAAGAATCTCAAACAGTAAAATTTAGAGCCATATCACTAGCTCTTCCATGATCAATCTTGATCATGAAAATAAGTGATCAAAACTCATTGATAGCAACAAGTTTAGATTTACTGTTAAAAGAGATACATTTTTCATATTAATCATATTACACATCTAACATCTTCACATTTAAATATTCTATGAATCATTTTAATCACCTTCTCATTTATTTTCTTCTTTGAGCATGCAACGTATAGGGAGGTATTTAATTGCTTCTCTTTTTTAATTCTTTTGAACTGACAGCCTAATCATATTACACATCTTCACATTTTAATGTCCTATCAATCGTGTTAACCACCTTCCCATTTATATTCTTCTTTGAGCATGCAACAAATAGGGAGATATTTTCATTGTTTCTCTTTTTTAATTCTTTTGAACTCACTGCCTAAATTCTATTTCTTCAAGAACCCAGAGACATCGATCTTTTAAGGTATAATGGTAGATTGGTAGTCCTACAAAGTAAAAATAAGAAATGCCAGAAAATGTCAGCAGACAACCATAATTAATGTGATGAACTCAACCACCTATCATAAAAGGGGATTCAATTTCTATTCCCTGAGATGTAAGGAGGAGAGTTCGCTGAAGATTGAAAGAAAGTTGTAACAGCAAAAAGTGAGCAGATTGCAAAATACACAATGGACAATCATGAAATGTGCAGCAAGATATTCTTCCTGATAAAAGAATAGAGCAGTTTCTGAAGTAATACCTCTAGCAAGTCATCAGCCTGGTTAGCTATATCGTTGAGATTTGCTCCTGGAATATGAACTTTGACGCCATTTTCACCATTAAAAACACCCCCACCAGCAGCCACCCGGCGCATCAATTCATGTCTACTCTCTTTCTGAGGAGTTCTACAGAGAAGGCCAATCACTTGAACCTATACAGAGAAAAATAATAATTTGAATTAGCTATCAAATGAAAAACTAGAATCTGTAACCGGTGTCTATAAAATTCCTTACATGTGGCGGACATTTTTTGGTAAGATGTGCTAATACAGTCTCCTTGACCACCTCCAACAGTGTCTTCCGCTTCAGAAGCAACATATAAACAGTCAAAAACCATTTCTGAGTATCAAGTAATCTGTAGTCATAAAAGAAACAGAGTATACGATATGCGGCAGCAACAAAACATGGAAAATCATAGCAATGACTTAAAAACCTTTCAAGCACGAAAAGTGACATGGAAAATGCTATACTTAAATCATCGATAAAACAGGATGTTGTTTATCAACCATATTGTGACTAGTATCAGTAAAATTACCATGGACCAGTGCCGTTGAAAATATACCCCTGATCACATACGTCCACCAGTAATACTAAACTCTTATCCACACATCTCTGTAGTATGAAACTTCCTTCTCAAACTTCAACAAAGATCACACAACAGAGTACCAAATTGGAATCGTTTTCCAATCATTTGAAGTAGCCAAACAATGCAAATAAGGACACATTTGAAATACCATGCAGCCATAGAATACAAATAACAAATATTATGAGAAGTTTCCTTTACAACAAAGCTTGCATTCGAATTCAACCCAAATAAGAAAAAATGATTCAAATCATATAATTTTAGATACATTAGCCATCCATTAAAATTATACCTTATCATCTAGGTCCTTCTCAGCTTGCTGAATCATGTAATCGAGAGCCATCATAAATCCAGGTTCCATCTCATCAACCCTTTTACCTATAACTCCTTGTGCAGTCAATTCCACAGCCACCTCCTCAGACGCCTCATCCATGTTCATATCCTCTAGCTGTAGCCACATATCAAACAATAAGGATAACTAATTAATGAGCTGAGAGTGAAAAATGAAAACTTACCAGCGTAATCATCTCTTGAAGAACAGAAGTGACTTGCTCGCCTCCTTTTAGCATAGCTTCATACTGGGCATTATTCATTTCTTGGTCTCCCTTTATGTGTTGCCTCTGTCGGGTTCTATTAGTTTTGTCTTGCAAGCCCAACTCTTCATCTGAGTAACCTCCGCCCACTACATAACTGCTGCAAAACGACAGCAACTGACTCTTCTTCTTCTGTGGTTTTAGCTGCTGCTGCTTATTATGCAGAGGTGTGAATGAAATTAAAGGCGAAACTAAATTATTTGGAGCTGTAGATGCTACAGATATTGGAATCAAACGGACGGTCGCCTGCAACATTTCGTGACACGCTGCTGCTCTTGGGGGGTTTTGGGTTTTCGGGCCAACAAGATAAGTAGCTAAATAGGAAAATATAAAATAATTTCAAAAGCGAAACGACGACGTATTTGTGGATCGAACCCGCTGCAACGTGAATGGACAAAAAAAAAAGGTCCCTAACCACCAAAATGGCAAAATACTTTAAAAAATATGTTAACACGCCGTCTGTGGGAATCGAACCCACGACCACATGGTTAAAAGCCATGCGCTCTACCAGCTGAGCTAAGACGGCTTTGACTGCATATTTTGAAACTTAATTTTATGAACGCATTTGTCACAGGAGCTAACGCTTCTGCTACGTGGCTTATTCTCAAGCTGTCAAGCAGATTATAGGTATCATAATAATAATAATCGGGAGTTAATCACCATTGTAATTAAGGAGAAAATCTTTGGTGCAACAGTAGTATCACGTCATCCATACAACAAGCCAATCATCATTTGCCACACGTGCTAAAAAGTCAAAAAACAACTAAAAAATAGGAAGAAAATTAACATGTTATTTTTTAATTGGTTGGTGGTACCACGTCATCCATACCACTGTTGCACCTAGACCCGGCCGGCGGTTCAGTTCCGGTTCGGAACTGAACCGAATCGGCCGGTTTCCGGTTCCACACTTAAGTGGAACCGGAACCTCGAACCGAACCGGAACCGAACCGGTTCGGTTCCGTTAATTTTTTTTTAATTAATTAAAATAGAATTTTTTTTATACCAAAAATCCCCCTAAATATAACCGTTTTATTACCGTTATTAGGGTACATTAGTAATTTTTATTTTATATAATAAAAATATTTTTTTTTAATTCTTTTATTTTTTTTTGGCAGGGAGCCATTTGGCAGCAGGGAGCCAAACGGCTCCCTGCTCCCCCAACGGCTACCAGCCGTTGGGGGAATTAGGGTTCATGTTGGAACCCTACGGTTCCAACAGGAACCGGACGGTTCCAACCGGAACCGTTCGGTTCCGATTGGAACCGTCCGAACCGGTCCAATTCCGGTTTGGTTTCGGAACCGGAACCGGAACCTTCCGGTTCCCACCGGTTCGGTTTCGGTTCCGAACCGGAATCGTGGCCGGTCTAGTTGCACCAAAGATTTACTCGTAATTAAGAAGATATAATTACGTGCTCTCTCTACAGAGAAAATTTCTCTCTCGAAACCAAGCGCTGTAATTATAAAACTCTAATTTTTCTCTGTCTCTGCCGCCTCCTGCCCTTATTGGTGGCGGCAGAGGACTCTCTCACCCCATCCTAAATCCCCCTTTCTCTTTTCCCCTTCTTTCTTCTCCATCTTCATCATTTCTCTTTTTTTTTTTCTTTTTTCCTTCCATGTTCCCATGTTGTTTTCTTTTATTTTCATTTTTTGAAACCCCTGCTTCTTCTCCTTTCCCCCCATTATTACTGACATTTCTTCACCGTTCACCCATTTCTTTCTGTTATTTCTTCATTGTTCCCCTTTTCTTTATACCATTTCTTCATAGTCATCATGTTACCATGTTTTCTTTATTCTTGCCTTTTGTATTATGCTTTTCTTTTTTCTGGTTTTTTATGGGTTTTTTCTTACTCCCAGATCTGTTAGTCTAGGGATCCATTCATATAGCGGATAATGTACAATATTGTGTTGGTATTTTATTTGTGTCTTATGTAGGAATAATTCTATTTTCATCGATATACAAAAGATATGGTGTTGAAAAAATGAGTAGATTTGATATTAAAGATGAAATTTTTTCGATGTTTATAAGGATATTTGTAGTCTAATGGATCTATAAATTATTATGTATTAAATTGATTGTGCATTGTTATAAAAGTTACTTGTACAATATATGTATATGTTGTTTCACTTCTTTTAAAAAAAAAAATTAGTCACCGATTTTGTATTAAGACTGAGGTAGGGAGACCATGTCAGATCTTGAAATCGTTGGAAAATGCTCACTAGTAAGCATTTTGAGATACAATTTTAAGCATGGTTCACTTCGTGTTAGTGGTTGTCTTTAAGTGATTCGAATACTCCTCCGTGAGTAGTTCGAAATGAGAAATTGTTGCTTAAAATTCACCCATTGGTGTTGGAAAATAAAGAGAAATAAACTTGTCCGACATTGGAAAGCTAATAAAGGAAAATTATGTTTATATATGATTGCTCATATGTAGATGGGTAAGTGATATAAGGATAGAGGCTCTCTTTACGTGCGCGCGCAGGGGGGTGCAAATCAAAATCTGAATATGCTTGACTCGTGTGCACCCGCGCGTCCTGCGTACACGAATGTCGGACCAAATTGTGTGGGCCCGGCCCAGCCACCTTTTGCAAGCCTCTTTATTTTTTTTTCCAAGCTTTTTGAAGTTCCATAACAGTTAAATTAATTATATTAATTAACTAGGTGGTTACATCATATGAAAAGCCTCACACTAACTCAATTTAATTGGCATGTTCATTTTCTTTTAAAGCTGTCAGTGTTTTTCGTTTTTGATGATATATAGAAAAATATACATAACGATTTTCCCTTAGTTTTCTTTACTGTTTTGTTGAGAGAGCTCGAACACTTCGTGATTCGTTGAAGACGATTTTGGTGGTGCCCATTCTCGTTTATTTCCATTGCATCCTGGGAAACAAACGTCTCGCGTTCTACCGCACCATTCGGTAGGGGACGAATTTGTTTTAAGGAGATTGTTGCCGCATCAACAAGCCTCAAAATTCTCTCTGTTTAGTGCCGCTGACTATTCGTGTTGATGGTTCGATACTGCACTGCATTCGTTACTGAACTGTTCCTGTCACTGGTTCGTTGCTGCACCGCCGTGGCTAATACTAGTTCGCTGTCTGCAGTTGTCCTGAGCCTGTGTTATTTTCATTACTATTGTTGTGTTATTTTCTCTATTTATTGTAGCAATCGTGTTGTGTTTTACTGTTTGTTCATAAACCTTTGCAAGAACACAGTAACCAAATATTTGTAATAGTCTTAAAACAAAATTCAATATGTGGATATGGAAAACAGTTCAAACACAGTTGATCCGAACATGGCAGCCTCTTCGGCTGGCCAAAATGTTCCAGTCTCTGGGCTTAATGTGGCAGCCTATGTGGCTGGCCAAAGTGTTGCTGCTTCTATGACTAGACAACCTGTTGAACATGTGAGCCATAGGGGTGGGCGCGGTTCGGTTTGGTTCGGTTTTTGCTAAAAACCGAACCAAACCATATTTTACGGTTCGGATTTTTTACCTCTCAAACCAAACCATTAAATAACGGTTTGGTTCGGATTGAAAATTTTTTAAACCAGCGGTTTACGGATTGGTTCGGTTCGGTTTACGGATTATTATATTTAAAACAAATTTTCATCCACTTAAGTGAAGATTAAAAAAAAATAGTCTATCAAACAAATAGTATGAAGTGCTAGGGTGTAAGCTGTGACTCCAAAGAACACATGCACTCCATTAAGGATTGAAAAATGAGGCACAATTAATTCTTGTATTTTTTTAAAAATTACCTTGAATAATGATGCTACTATCATTCTAATTAAGAGATAAATTCAACATCTTACTGTCAAGAATAATGATGCTATCTTAAAATAAAAAATTTAAGAATAAAAATATTAACAAATAAATTAAAAAATAAATATATTAACAAATAAATATATTAAAAAAAAATATAAGAATAAAAAATAAAACATAGAATAAAATTAAAAGAAAAATACAAATTTTTTTATAAAAATATATTATTTTTTATTATTATAACGGTTAGGTTCGGTTTAACAGGTGCGGTTCGGATTAGCTCCTGAACCGAACTGTAAACGTTTGGGGTGGGCCATCCGAACCGCAAAACCGAACGTTAGAAAAAAAACCGTAAATTCTGTCCGGTTTGGTTCGGTTTGCGGTTTGGTTCGGTTCGGTCGGTTTTTTTTGCCCACCCCTAGTGAGCCATGTCAACCATGCTGCGGAAAAACCTGAAAAATTCATTGGTCAGAATTTCAAAAGGTGACAATATAAAATATTTTTTTACTTGACCACGTTGAACCTTGCAAGGTTCCTAATGAATGAAGATGCTCATGTACCCAAACAGGGTGAGAATGATATTCAAGTGATTAGTGCCATCGATGCTTGGAAACATTCTGAATTCCTATGTATGAATTATGTGCTGAATGGGCTGAGTGATTCCTTATACAGTGTGTACGCCGGAATGAAAACAGTTAAGGGGCTTGGGAATCCTTAGATCGAAAATATAAAACTGAGGGCGCCGGTACTAAGAAATTTATCGTAGGCCGTTTCATTGATTTTAAGATTGTTGACTCTAAAACTGTGTTAAATCAAGTACAAGAATTACAGATTATTCTAACAGAAATTTCATGTTGAGGTGATGATTTTAAGTGAAACCTTCCAAGTAGCCTCGATAATTGAAAAACTACCACCTGGTTGGAAAGATTTCAAGAATTATTTAAAGCATAAACGAAAAGAAATGAACATTGAAGACTTGGTTCTTCAGCTTAGAATTGAGGAAGATAACAGAGTATCTGATAAGAGAGGAATAACTCATGAGGCCAAAACAAATGTTGTTGAACATGGCCATAAGAACAAAAAACCTCAAGAACAAAAGGTCAAAGATGGGCCCTATGGAGGAATTTCCAAGAAATCTAAATTTCAAGGAAGATGCTTCAACTGTGACAAAATGGGTCACAAGTCTTCTGGGTGCAGACTACCGAAGAAGAAAAAAAACCAAGAGGCTAATGTGAAGGAAAATATGACTCAAGATGTTTCAGACATTAACCTTTCTGCTGTGGTTTCTGAGGTGAATTTGGTGGGTTCCAACCCAAGAGAGTGGTGAATTGACACTGGTGCCACTCGACATGTGTGCTCAGACAAGAGTATGTTCTCTTCATTTGAGCCTGCTGGTAATGGGAAAAAAATATACATGGGAAATTCAGCAACATCTGAGATTGAAGGTCAAGGCAAAGTGATTCTGAAGATGACCTCTAGGAAAGAGTTGACTTTAAACAACGTTCTGTATGTACCAAAAATACGGAAGAATCTTGTGTCTGGATCACTTCTGAACAAGCACAGATTCTGGATGGTGTTCGAGTCTGATAAAGTAGTTTTGACCAAAAATGACATGTATGTGGGAAAAAAAGGTATATAACTGATGGGCTCTTTAAGTTCAATGTAATGGTTGTTAAACCCAAGAATATCAATAAAGCTAGCTCTTCTGCTTATATTGTTGAGTACTCTGATCTATGGCATGATAGATTAGGACATGTTAATTTTAATTCATTGCAGAAATTAATTAACATGAATCACATTCCCATTTTAAAATTGATAACATACAAAGTGTGAAATTTGTGTTGAGGCAAAACTAACTAGATCATCATTTCATAGTATTGAAAGAAACTTTGAACCACTTGATCTAATTCATACCGATGTATGTGATTTTAATTCAATACAAACAAGAGGCGGTAATAAATATTTTATTACCTTTATTGATGATTGCACAAGATTTTGCTATGTGTATTTGATGAAAAGCAATGACGAACTATAGAGAAATTTATTCTCTATCAGAATGAAGTTGAGAACCAACTGAATAAAAGAATTAAGTAGTTAAGAAGTGATCGTGGTGGTGAGTATGTTTTTTCCTTTTGAATCACTTTGTGAGCAAAATGGAATCATACATCAAACCATAGCTCCTTATTCACCTCAATCCACTGGGATTGCAGAACAGAAGAATCGTACCTTGAAATAAATGATGAATGCTATGTTAATCAGCTCTGGATTACCTCAGAATATGTGGGGAGAAGCTGTTTTATCAACTAATTACCTTTTAAATAAGGTACCACAGAAAGAAGCATGGAAAACTCCTTATGAAATGTGGAAAAGAAGAGTACATTCCTATAAATTTCTACGAGTGTGGGGGGTGTCTTGCCAAAGTAATCATTCCTCCACCTAAGAAGGTGAAGATATGACCAAAAATGTTGATTGTATTTTCATAGGATATGCACATAACAGTAATGCTTATCGATTTCTTTGCATGAGTCAATATACAGATATTCACGAAAATACGATAATAGAGTCGAGGAATGCATCATTTTTCGAATACATTTTTCATTGTAAAACTAATTCGAATTCAAATGTGCACAAACAAGCACATGAGGCTATCATTGAAGATAGTAAGAACCAATAACATATAAATATTCCAGAGGATCAACAAGATGTTGAACTTGAACCAAGATGTAGCAAAAGAGCTAGAACAGAAAAATCATTTAGTCCAGATTTTCTGACATTTTTGCTAGAAAATGATCCTGAAAGCTATAACGAAGCTGTAAGGTCAGCTAATGATGCTTTGTCGAAAGATGCCATCAATAGTGAAATTGAATCCATCTTACAAATCACACTTGTGAGTTAGTGGACCTTCCTCCAGGGTGTAAACCTTTAGGGTCCAAGTGGATTTTCAAAAAGAAAATGAAGGCAGATGGATCAATTGACAAGTACAAAGCAAGACTTGTAATTAAAGGCTACAGACAACGTGAAGGTCTTGATTACTTTGACACTTACTCTCCTGTAACGAGAATAAATTCCATAAGGATGATACTAGCGATTGCAGCTTTGCGCAATCTTGAGGTACATCAGATGGATGTGAAAACAACCTTTCTAAATGGAGATTTAGATGAAGAAATCTACATGGAACAACCTGAAGGCTTTATAGCTCCATGACAAGAAAAGAAAGTCTGCAAGTTAGTAAAATCCTTGTATAGATTGAAACAAGCTCTGAAACAGTGGCATAAAAAGTTTGACAACACCATTTTGGTAAATGGTTTCAAAATCAATGAATGTGATAAATGTATTTATGTCAGAGAGACATAAGTTGGCTATGTCATTTTATGTCTCTACGTGGATGACATATTGATTGTCGGGAGTGATGTTAAAATGGTGAAATCCACCAAGAATATGCTGAAATCTAAGTTTGACATGAAAGACATGGGTCTAGCAGATGTCATTTTGGGAATAAAAATCTCGAGAAGTCCAGATGGACTTATTCTTGATCAGTCCCACTATGTGGATAAAATCTTGATAAATTCAACAATGATGATTCTGCTGTGGCTAGAACTCCTTTAGATGTGAGTCTACATCTATCAAAGAATAGGGGAGAAGGTATATCTCAAGTAGAATACTCTAGAGTGATCGGGAGTCTGATGTATTTATCGAGTTGTACAAGGCCTGAAATAGCTTGTACAGTAAACAAGCTCAGTAGATATACGATTAATCCATGGGTTGTTCACTGGAAAGCAATAGTAAGAATACTCAGGTACCTACGATTTACTCGTAATTATGAGCTGCACTATCATAGATATCCAGCCGTAATCGAAGGATACAGTGATGCAAACTGGATATCTGATATGAAAGACTCAAAGTCTACCAGTGGCTATGTGTTTACACTAGCAGGTGCAGCTGTATCATGGAAATCCTCCAAACAGACTGTGATAGCCAGATCTACAATGGAATCGAATTCATTGCATTAGATAAGTGTGCTGAAGAAGCAGAATGGCTGCGAAATTTTCTATAAGAGGATTCCAAGTTGCCTAAGCCAGTGCCAGAATTTTCATTCATTGCGATAGTCAATCTGCAATTTGAATGGCATATAACAATATGTATAACGGTAAGTCTAGACATATTCGTCGTAGACACAATACCGTTAGACAATTACTCTCTACTGGAGTTATTTCGACTGACTATGTGAAGTCAAATGATAACATTGCGGATCCGTTAACCAAAGGGTTAAACAGAGAGTTAGTTGTGAAATCATCGAGGGGAATGAGACCAAAGCCCATTAGATAAATGTTTATTACGAAGGAAAACCCAACCTTGTTGACTGGAGATCCCAAGATCTAGGTTCAATTGGACAACCTACTCGTAAAAGACATAATTAGTTCACTGTATGGGGGTTTCCCTCTAGTCCATTCCTATGGTGAAATGAAACAGTGATGCTCGTATGGAAAGAGGTTAAGCAAAGGCTTTTAATGATTCTTATACGTCGGGAATCCGAGAAGAGTAATACGCTACTCTTAAATAAGAAATCACTTATGTGAGAGAGAATTGGGGCCGCTTCAAAGAGAATTGTACGGGGCTCAATTCTTAGAAACTCTTGCAGAACCAGGTAGATGTTCATGGCCAAAATGAACATAATAATGAGAACTCATATGTGTTATGTAAAATATATGTGTGATATATGTTTTCATTTACATGAACGACAATACAGTTCAATGACATCGTGTCCACTGTCAGCTAGTAAATGAGAGATATTTTCACAAGGGAAGGTTCAAAGGTCGAGGCCTACCTATCCTAAGCAGGTGTTGAACCATTGAACTCTTCAAGGTCAAAATAAAATGTTTCTATAAAATAATTTTAATTGACGTATTTTCGCCAATTTCATTCATGTGGGGGATTGTTGGAAAATGCTCACTAGTAAGCATTTTGAGATACAATTTTAAGCATGATCCAATTCGTGTTAGTGGTTGTCTTTGAGTGATTCGGATACTCCTCCAAGATTAGTTCGGAATGGTATATTCATATGCTTAAAATTGTGCTTAGGTGAATGAGAAATTGTTGCTCAAAATTCACCCATTGGTGTTAGAAATTAAAAAGAAATAAACTTGTCCCACATGGGAAAGCTAATAAAGGAAAATTGTGTTTATATATGATTGTTCATATGTAGATGGGTAAGTGATATAAGGATAAAGGCTCTCTCTACGTGCGCGCGCAGGGGGGTGCAAATCAAAATCCGAATAGGCCTGACTCGTATGCATCCGCGAGTCCTGCGTACACGAATGCCAGACCAAATTGTGCGGGCCCGGCCCAACCACTTTTTGCAAGCCTCTTTATTTTTTTTTCCAAGCTTTTTGAAGTTTCATAACAGTTAAATTAATTCTATTAATTAACTGGGTGGTTACTGTTGGTTTCTATTAAGGTCCCAAGATCAATAATAAGCTTGAAATATGTGCGAATAAAAACGACGAAGTTGCAGAATACTTACACATCGAGCGGTTGAGCGACGCGGGAGGCAACAAAACTTCAAATTCTGCTCGGCATGACTGCTCACAGGTCACAGATTCGGCCTCCTCCATTGTTGGTTTTTGAGCTCCTTCGTCAAGCTCCAAGCTTCGTCGAACGATTCCCGGCTCATGGGTAGACTTCCCTATCACCTTCGCATGTCTCTTGGAGTGCTAGCTCTTGTGATTTTTGCCACAAAAATCACACACTCAAGCTTCCCATTGCTCTCGGTTTTTGACAGAAAACCAATGAACAATTTTGCCTCCATGGGCATGTGAGAGAGGAGAGAAAAGAGAGAGAAGAAGTTGTGTGTGTTGTATTACAAAATGTGTATCTAATACCAAAATAATTAAAAGTCAAATACCTATATCAAATAAAGGTAAATAGCCTTTTAATTAATACAACAACTCACATCAACCAAACAACTTGAGTGTCAAACACTCAAACATCAACTCACATCAAGTCACATCAATCAATGGTATATCACTCAAGTGACATGATTTGACGCTTGATGTGACGCTAGATGCGATTAATGATTTGACGCTTGATTTGACTTGCGTGCCGCACTCGAATTCGAAATGCGAATGCGCTCGCAAATAATCTCGGGCTCGGGTTCGCTAATTCCAAATTAACGAATTTTCTGTTGCGTCGTAATTAAATGATTACGCCTAGCGAAATCACTATTCATGTCACTAACGATTTAATTCTAAATTAATTCGTTCGCCCGAATTAAAATCTAATTTTAATTCCGCGTCGAAATCCAATTTCGTTTAATATATCGAATATATTAATTTATCGATTAATTCCAAATTAATCGTTATCTCTATTTAATGGATATTTTATCCCAGATAAAATATCTCCTCAATTAATCCCAGATTAATTTTCTCTCTCTCTTCTAATTAATCCCAGATTAATTTAGAGTGCGAGTCATATGTCATCGGTGAATCTTCGGGAAGCGACCCATGAGATCCGCGGATATGTTGGCAGTAATTCGGTCGTCGGACTATCCGAACACGTAAGTACCTCGTACTACGTTTATACCGATTTACAAGACAATGTTGGCTTCTAGCAAAACGCCATGCCTACCCAATTCTCCAGAAAATCCTTACAAGAATAAATGATCTATATCAGCGTAATATACGTAGTATTGCGTATTTCTATCCAGTATCGGATGATCATGTGCTAGGCCTGGGGCTGGAATTGTGTTTGCCCCGTACGAAGCACATGTCGGATGTCTGGTAACTAGTCTATATAATCGGATAACTATGACCTAGTCATATTATCCCGATGACTGCAGTACTTAAGAGTACTAGAACCGTATCCTACGTGACCATAATCTCCATATGACTGGAGTGACACTTCCGTATTGACATCACACCCAACACACTACGATTCTCAATATACACAGCATTGGCGTACACAGAACCTGTTAAAGCCCTGGACGACCGCAACCAAAGTATATTGATTGTCGTAAGTATTAGCGGTGCAAGTCTCAGGTTAAGACCAAATACACCTACCCTGATTTCGGACTTCCATAGACACATAGTCATACTACCAATGGAATTCCTATGGGGTCTATCCAGAGCGAAGCTGTTTCCCGTACCATCGGTAAAAGACAACCTCCTATTACACTTGCATGAGTATCTTATACCCAAATATATGAGAACTATGTCGTTGTGCCCTCACAAACGCGCACAAGTGTAATACTAGTCTTTTACGTATTTATCGATGTCCAATCTCGATAATACTCTGACTAGGGATATTTAATGATTTATCCTTCGGGACTGATACTGTCTCATATCATTCTCCGTCCAGGAACAAATCATAGAGACCTCCTATCATTTATACATCTTGGTGATCTAATCACAAATGATAAGAGTGCAATCTCATTTGTCACATAGTTAATTTGTACAACAACACCTTGATCTGGACAAATAGTGACGCTATGAGTCATAATTATCCAACAATCTCTCACTTGGCCTATAGCCAGTCACTCGAGTGTCTAACACCCGAACTATGTACGGTTGGCTCTAACTGCTGAGAAATTCTTTCGTCAGCGGATTTGCATGATTATCATCTGATGCGATTTATACGATCATCACATCGCCACGATGTATGATCCAAACGAATCAGATGAATATCGAAGTATATATCTGGATCGTTGATGAGACCATTAATTCTTTAGCCTGTGCTGACGCCTAGCTCAGCTGCTAACAGAATTATATCTAATCTAATTAGATTTGTTATCGACCCTGAATGTTTCTATTGCTGCCTCAGCTGCAGCAATAATCCGCATTAGTTGTTTATTCGGTAACAGT
Source organism: Zanthoxylum bungeanum (assembly GCA_019454045.1). Classification (NCBI taxonomy): domain Eukaryota; kingdom Viridiplantae; phylum Streptophyta; class Magnoliopsida; order Sapindales; family Rutaceae; genus Zanthoxylum; species Zanthoxylum bungeanum. Next base: position 97,812 of record SKCR01020786.1, read on the forward strand.
ATCTTGCTAGGAAGATTTCCAGCTCACTGTTCCGTTATTCAAAATTTGTAGTACCGTTTGCGACTTATAGTCGTTTTATCGGTTAGGAAACTTGCTACAGTGATCCCAGTCACTTCAAGTTCTCCATCTCCATAGACTAAGACAATATCTTTAGTTCTCTAAGATACTAACGGATGTTCTTAACATCAATCGAGTAACTATCACTTGGATTGGCCTGTTTGTGAATCATATGCTCAAAGCGTATGAGACACCAGGTCGCGTATATTTTTCAATGTACGATTTCACGGAGAGTTTTCATGAAAGCCAAGCTTTCACCAATTGTTATTTTGGGAATGTCATTTCCAAGAAATGACATATTATCATTATTTATAGGTCTGTCACTGTCAGTGCGCTCCCACTAACCCTCTTATATACACAAGAATCATTTTGTTTTGAATTAAATCATAAACTATTATAATTACATCAAAACGATAATTCCAAGAACTTAATGCTTGCTTCAATCCAAACATGGATCGAATAACCCGCAAACCTTGTTTGCTAGTTTTGGTACGACAAAACCGACAGGATGTTGTAAACGTCATCCGAAAGGTTTCCTTTTCAGGAAAGCGATTTTCCCGTTAAGCTGACATATTTCATAAATGAAACATGCAGCAGTAGCAAGCATTATCCAAATGGATTTACTGTGGCAACATGTAAAAGGTTGAATCGTAATCAACACAATGTTGATAACGATACCTTTCCGCTAAAAGCCTAGCTTTATACGTTGGTATGTTGCCATCCATGTACGTCTTCCTTGAAGACTTATAAGTACCAATAGGCACAATGCCTTGCGGTACATCAACTAGTATCCAAACTTGTTGATATACATGGAATCCAATTCGGATATTATGGCACTTTTCCATAATAGGGAGTCGATACCTTGTATCACTTCCTCATATGTAGTCAGTTGGTATACCTCAATAAGATAGACATCTTTATGAGGTGAGATCAGAAACCCATACCCCAAGTTGTTTTCTAACTCTCTCTGACTTACGCGGTTCTTGTGTATTCAAAGATTAATGGTAATAGTTTCATCATCCTTGATGAACTATTTGTGTTCCATTAGGAATCGGTGCCTTGAATAGTATTACTCCGATTTTCATCGAGTTTTACTATCCTCTCCCACTTACCACTGCATCATCGGTATTCCTCTTAGAAAACTGCATGGTGAGCAACAATTACATTGTTCTCAGGTGAGATGTATAAGTACAATACTTTGGTATCCCTAGGATTACCGACAATTGGCACTTATCCAATTTGGGTTTTAGTTTGGTATCATCCAAATATATGCCTAGCATACCCAAATTTTCAGGAATGTGAAACCTGGTTTCTTTCCTGTTCATATCTAATATGATATCTGTCAAACAGATTTTAATGGAACCTTATTGAAAATAAGTTCTGCATTGTTTAAAGCTTATCCGTTGAAGGAAATCAGGATTAACCTTTATCATGTCCAACAAAATTCGGTTACTCAGTTCGGACATACCGTCAAACTGACGTGTTCCGGGAGGAGTCCTCATTTGAAAGAATACTTTACTCTTTCAAATATATAAGAAATTTATTGTTTAAGTATTTTCCATTACGGTCTCACCGTGACGGTTTAATACTTTAGCCGATCTGTTTGTCTATTTCGTGTCGAAACTCTAAAAGTTTCCGATTTGTGTTCTTCAAAAGAAACATATAACCATAACGCGATGCCATATCTGTAAAGGTCACGAAATATTCATATCCACTTCTAGCCTAGCTAGACATGGGCCCGCTTGCTTCACTATGAACTAGGGCTAACAGATTGGTGGCTTTTGCACTTTTACCAAGTAAAGGTGTTTTAGACACTTTGCCCAATAAACTAGATTAGTAGGCTTTATTTGAATGGGATCAAATCAGTCCTAGTACCCACTCTTCAAAAGTGCGGATATACGATTCTTGTTTAATTGCGTCCCGGACAACAATGCCACAAAAGTTTCATCTGATCAAATCAGTTTGAGCTGTTTGTTTGTCATGTTTATATATTTGAGATTTATTTATATTCAAAATATAAATTCTGTCATTCACATCTAATGTGTTTATCTCAATATCATCTTTATATAAGAAAACACTTTAGTGTTCTAGAATATAAAGGTTCACCTGCAGCGGGTTAAACACTGATATAGAGGTAATGTTTCTAGTCAAACTAGTTACATTATAACAGTTCCCTAATTTAAGTACACACCCGAGGGTAGTTCCTAAAGTTAGGTATCTATGGTTAAAACAACGACTTTCGTCCCGTTTCCAAATCACAGATAAATCTCTATTGAGGTCAGTATCCTGTTCAAAACAGATTCTGAACATCAATAAATATATTTTATGTTTTACACTAAGTATTTAAATCCAATTTAATACTAGTAGTGAACATAATTATGACAAACATATTTGAAGATTATAATGATTTGTCCAAACGGCAGTCACGCTTCCGCGATCCCATTTGCCACATTTAAGCAGACATTTTGAGATATGTCATTTATCTTCCCAGAAGATTATAATGATTTTGCCTTTGCCTTTTTCACATTCCAGAAGCCTTTGGCCAAGCCTCGGGTTTCTAGAATATCGAAGTAAGGTGCGCCTTGCGCTACTTGCCTTATTGCAAATTTTGACTTTATCTCCTTGAGAATAGTCATTAACTCCCAAAGAGCTATTTATTGCAATTTAGTACTTCTAAAATCTAAGTATAGATTTATGAAGATCCTTCAATTTCATTATCATACTTTAAGGATCTAATCCTTAGTTCTGATTCAGAAATTAAGGAGTCTACTGCGGTAAGTATAATGGATTAAGCACTAAAGTTATCATCACATTAATCTTCCAAAGGTTATGCTCTACTATTTGCTTAACTCCGGGCTTAGGCCTAATATGTTATTTTATCAAATAAAGTAACTTATTATTTTTCCAGGACCATCCTGAAATTTTATTCCCAATTTGAAAATTAAACCATTTAAATACATTTTCCCTAGGATTATGTTTTAAATGCCAATCTTTCAATTACATCTTGATTCTAATAGTCCAACTATTTAATCAATGATTTTGGTACTATTTATTATAATAATTACAATAGTCCAACTATTTAATCAACTATAATTTATAGATTAAAATCAATTATATTGATTACTATAATCCAATTATAAAATCAACTATAAATGAATTGTTTGAATATAGTCCAACTATTAATTAAAACAACGTTTAAATATTAGTCCAACTAACATTTAATTTATTTGACGAATGATATTTGAATGAGCGCATATGGCAAGTAATTAAACGAATATTGCAAATCCAATTCTTGCCTCCCACTATTTTTCGGCGAGCCTCTAACCCTCTGTCGAGTACTCGGGAAACCGTGTTTCCTAGTGGGCTAGGATCCCGTTAAATATCACACAATCTTGACTTTGGCCAACAAATTGTATGATAATTAACTAGGTAGATCTCTAAGATCGATTGGATCCAATCCAATTCCTAAATCCGGTAGGGGGACATCCAAGTCCGAAACATATATCTTATATATGCCAATACATCCAATGTATTACCTAACCTTTTTTCCTCTGAATCAACTAAGCCTTGGCTTTGGCACAACAAACTTAGTGATCCCAGTTAAGCGCGACCCATTGACCATGGAAAGCTTCGTAATCAATGTCGATGGACAAGAAGTGGTCTTGACTTTGGCCAACAAACCACAACTTGGACAAGACACCAATATGGAACAAAGCTCTCGTGATTCAAACACATCCTCGATGGACAAAGGCCTTGAATTTGGCCAACAAACCAATGCCAGTCTCGGATCTTGAGTGAGAATCACTCAATGGAAGGAAAACGCTTAATATTTTGCGAGGGTTTTTCGAGTGCAAATTGGCAACCAATTTATTATCTTTGTTAAGGTCTCATCATCATACACCCTTAAACATGCATTCTAAACACATAATAAAGCGCATATGAAAAATAATAATGATATGCGGATGTATACTTTACACATTGATCCTAGATCAAATCTCTCCATTTCTGTCTCCCGCTAGCACATGTATTACTTCTACCTGTTACACTAACACTTCAAAGAAACCTCATTTACATTGGGGGAATAGATGAGAAGAGAATACAAAGAAATATGAGGTAATAAGGCTGGACACGCAGGTCCAATTAATAAATCAAATTTATTACAACAATTTCTAAAATTGTCCCACCCATCTAATATCCATCCGATATACATTATTCATGCATCGCAACCATGTATTCACACAAGCATGTTATCAATCAATCTAATCAAATTAATTAATCTAGATAATTAGTGATCATCCAATGTTCAAACAACGATTTGATTTTGTTCGAGTCCAAACTCGTTTTTGCGAATAAGTACTCAAAGTACGAATTCGCGAATTAAATTAAACTACATCATTAAATCCAATTTAATATGCATTCAATTCTAATTCGCTTATTTAATTCCAAATTAAATATTACACTTTATTAATGAACTTTTACGACTTAAATTCCAAATTTAATCGCTACGGGTCTCAAAGCCCGTTTAACGTCCAACGTCAATTTAATTAAAGTCCAATGGGCTTTTAATTAATTTCTTAAGGCGTGGACTTTTGGTCAACTCGGGTCAAACCGAATAACCAAAATTCAATCTAGGAATTACCCCATAAGCCCAGAAATCAATTTTGGCCCATTAGGCCCAATTAAACTTTAAAGGTCCATTAGTCGCATTTAGGCTTTATGGATGCAATTTTGGGCCTAATTGGATCCAACCAATTTTGCATAAACCCAAGTTTGTACAACAAAGCCCAATAAGCCCATTTACAACTTTAAGAGCCCAATTTCCAAAATTAGCCCAATTCAATTAAATTGCCAAATTCCAAATTCCCAATTTAATTACCTAAAGTGCATAACACAATTAATTACCCAATTAACATTTCTAAAATATTAATTTATACAATTAATCATGCTCTTTTCATCATCATATGTCCAACACATTTTGATTAAAATCAAACACAATCATGCTTCAAAGTCTCGGCTTTTATAAGGAATTTTAAATCGATTTCGATTTCAATCCAATTGAATCAACAATCTATAGTAAATCAACATTCCCGATTGATTCAAGTCATCCAATGATCAAAAATCAAAAAATCACCAAGACAAATTAGGGCACTTGTATTCGGCCAAGCCCAAATATTTGGGAAAAATTGTTCCAAACCACATTTAATCAAATGATCCAATCAATCATCAATTAAACATGTATTAAGCATACTCAAACATCCAATTTATTCAAATCATGCTTAAAATCATTTTACCCAAATTTTAACCCTAAATCAAATTTCATGCTCAAACCTTGCTCTGATACCACTGTTGGTTTCTATTAAGGTCCCAAGATCAATAATAAGCATGAAATATGTGCGAATAACAACGACGAAGTTGCGGAATACTTACATCGAGCGGTTAAGCGACGCGGGAGGCAAAAAAACTTCAAATTCTGCTCGGCAGTGGACTGCTCACAGGTCACAGATTCGGCCTCCTCCATTGTTGGTTTTTGAGCTCTTTAGTCAAGCTCCAAGCTTCGTCGAACGATTCCCGGCTCATTGGTAGACTTCCCTATCACCTTCGCATGTCTCTCGGAGTGCTAGCTCTTGTGATTTTTGCCACAAAAATCACACACTCAAGCTTCCTATTGCTCTTGGTTTTTGACAGAAAACCAGTGAACAATTTTGCCTCCATGGGCGTGTAAGAGAGGAGAGAAAAGAGAGAGAAGAAGTTGTATGTGTTGTATTACAAAATGTGTATCTAATACCAAAATAATTAAAAGTCAAATACCTATATCAAATAAAGGTAAATAGCCTTTTAATTAATACAACAACTCACATCAACCATCACACTTGAGTGTCAAACACTCAAACATCAACTCACATCAAGTCACATCAATCAATCAATCAATGGTTACATCACTCAAAGTGACATGATTTGACGCTTGATGTGACGCTAGATGCGACTAATGATTTGACGCTTGATTTGACTTGCGTACCGCACTCGAATTCGAAATGCGAATGCGCTCGCAAATGATCTCGGGCTCAGGTTTGCTAATTCCAAATTAACGAATTTTCCGTTGCGTCGTAATTAAATGATTACGCCTAGTGAAATCATTATTCATGTCGCTAACGAATTAATTCGTTCGCCCGAATTAAAATCTAATTTTAATTCCACATCGAAATCCAATTTCGTTTAATATATCGAATATATTAATTTATCGATTGATTCGAAATTAATCGTTATCTCTCCTTAATGGATATTTTATCCCAGATAAAATATCTCCTCAATTAATCCCAGATTAATTTAGAGTGTAAGTCATACGTCATCGGTGAATCTTTGGGAAGCGACCCATGAGATCCCCGGATATGTTGGCAGTAAATTCGGTCGTCGGATTATTCGAACACGTAAGTACCTCGTACTACGTTTATACCGATTTACAAGACAAGGTTGGCTTCTAGCAAAGCGCCATGCCTACCCAATTCTCCAGAAATATCCTTACAGGAATAAATGATCTATATCAGGCATAGTATACGTAGTATTGCGTATTTCTGTCCAGTATCGGATGATCACATGCTAGGCCTGGGGCTGGAATTGTGTCTGCCCCGTACGAAGTACATGTCGGATGTCTGGTAACTAGTCTCTATAATCGGATAACTATGACCTAGTCATATTATCCCAATGACTGCAGTACTTAAGAGTACTAGTACTGTATCCTACGTGACCATCATCTCCATATGACTGGAGTGACACTTCCATCTTGACATCACACCCAACACACTACGATTCTCAATATACCCAGCATTGGCGTACATAGAACCTGTTAAAGCCCTGGACGACCGCAACCAAAGTATATTGATTGTCGTAAGTAATAGCGGTGCAAGTCTCAGTTTAAGACTAAATACACCTACCCTGATTTCGGACTTCCATAAACACATAGTCATACTACCAATGGAATTTCGAGGGGGTCTATCCAGAGCGAAGCTGTTTCCCTTACCATCGGTAAAACACAACCTCCTATTACACTTGCATGAGTATCATATACCCAAATATATGAGAACTATGCCGTTGTGCCCTCACAAATGCGCACAAGTGTAATACTAGTCTTTTACGTATTTATCGATGTCCAATCTCGATAATACCCTGACTAGGGATATTTAATGATTTATCATTCGTGGACTGATACTGTCTCATATCATTCTCTGTCCAGGAACAAATCATAGTGACCTCCTATCATTTATACATCTTGGTGATCTAATCACAAATGATAATAGTGCAATCTCCTTTGTCACATAGTTAATTTGTACAACAACACCATGATATGTACAAATAGTGACGCTATGGGTCATAATTATCCAACAGTTACATCATATGAAAAGCCTCACATTAACTCAATTTAATTGGCATGTTCATTTTCTTTTAAAGTGTGAGTGTTTTTCGTTTTTGATGATATATAAAAAAAATATACAGAACGGTTTCCCTTAGTTTTCTTTACTGTTTTGTTAAGATAGTTCGAACACTTCGTGATTCGTTGAAGACAATTTTGGTGGTGCCCATTCTCGTTTATTTCCGATGCATCCTGGGAAACAAACGTCTTGCGTTCTACTGCACCATTCGGTAGGGGACAAATTTATTTTAAGGAGATTGTTGCCGCATCAACAAGCCTCAGAATTCTCTCTTTTTGGTGTCGCTGACTATTCTTGTTGCTGGTTCGATACTGCAATGTCTTCGTTACTGAACTGTTTCTGTCGCTGGTTCGTTGTTGCACCGTCGTGACTAATACTAGTTCGCTGTCTGCAGTTGTCCTGGGACTGTGTTATTTTCATTACTCTTGTTGTGTTGTGTTAGTGTTCCTAGAACATGCCAAAGATCTCTAATCATGATATGTGTGTGAATACTCAAAGAAATTACGGAAAAACTTACAATGATCAGATTGATGAATGTATGAATTTCAAAACGTTTGATGTTTGAGAAGAGCTCCAAGCCTTTCTTTATGTTCCAAACTCTAGGATTGGTTTCCTTAACACCTTGAATGACTCATTGATAGTGCTAGCTTGAAGAAATTTTGAAGCAAAATTTCTATCTTGAGAAATGAAGCTCTCGGCTTTTGCAAGAGAAGAGAGAGAGAATTTTTTATTTTGTGTTGTGTATATGATTTTCAAAAAATCAATTACCTTTTACCAAAATCAAGTTTGGTATATGTCATTCCATAATGACAAAGTGTATTCTACAATATACCAACAAATCTACCACCAACTTCTATCACCAAAAATGTGACTAAAGTTGACTAATGATGTAAGTTGGTGGGCCCCACTTTAAATTCAAAATTCAAGTGGGCCCGCTTAATACATTTGAGGCTCGGGTTTGTTTAATTCCGAATTAACGAATTTACCGTTGCGATATTATTATTAAAGTCGCTTACAAATTAATTCTAAATTAATTCGTTTACTCGAATTAAAATCCAATTTTAATTCCGCATTGAAATCTAATTTCAATTAATATATCGAATATATTATTTAATCGATTAATTCCAAATTAATCGTTCTCTCTTTTCTATTCGAATTTTATCCAAATAAATTTTTGCCGTAATTAATCCCAGATAATTTTCTCTCTCTCTCTCTCTCTCTCATAATTAGTCCCAGATTAATTATGTTCGAGTCAAACGTCATTGGTGAATCTTTGGGAAGCGACCCATGAGATTCCTGGATATGTTGGCAGTAAATCCGTTCGTCGGACTATCCGAATACGTGCATATCCCGTACCACGTTCTTACCGATTTACAAGACATGGTTGGCTTCTAGCAAAGCATTGTGCCTACCCAATTCTCCAGAAATATTCTTTTAAGGAATACATAATCTTTATCAAGCGTAGTATACTAAGTATTTTGTATTTCGATCTAGTATCGAATGTCACATGCTAGGCCTGAGGCTGGAATTGTGTCTGTCCAATGGGTCTACAGTATCATTGTAAAGAATCCCCGTCTTATTTTCCACATCCTTATTTTTTATTCCCTCTATTGATATGCAAAATGGATCTTGCCTTTTCTTGTTTTTTGGCTCATATCATATAACATATAATAAGAAATTAGTATTTTTCTTGGGAATTCTCAGGCGTAAAGCGACCCATTTTTCTGCTTTAAGAAAAAAAAAAGAAAAAAAAATCTGATCACTAGCAACTAGTCTGTCCCGTATGAAGCATATATCAGATCACTAGCAACTAGTCTCTTTAATCAGATAATCATGACCTTGTCATATTATCCCGATAGTTGCAACATATTAGAGTAACAGTTCCGTATCCCTACGTGATCATCATCTCTATATGACTGAAGTGACACTTCCATCTTGACATCACACCCAATACACTACGATTCTCAATAAACTCAGAAGAGGCGTACACAGAACATGTTAAAGCCCCGGACGATCAAAACCAAAGCGTACTGATTGGCGCAAGTATTAGCGATGCAAGTCTCAGGTTAAGACCAAATACACCTACCCTGATTCGGATTCCCATAGACACATAGTCAAACTACCTATGAGATTCTGAGGGGTCTATCCAGAGCGAAACTGTTTCCATACCATCGGTAAACAGAACCTCCTATTACACTTGAATGAGTATCCAATACCCAAATATATGAGAACTATGCAGTTACGCTTCCATACCGCGCACAAGTGTAATACTAGCCTATTTCGCATTATCGATGTACAGTCTCGATAATACTACGACTATGGATATTTAATGATTAAACCTTTCGTGGATTGATATTGTCTTATATCTTATTAATCCAGAACTAATCATAAGGATTTTTATCATTTATATATTCAAGTCATCTAACTACAAAATGATAAAATAGCATTTTCCTTTTGTCACATAGTTAATTTGTACAAAAACCACAATGTCTTTTACAAATAGTGATGCTATGGGTCATAATTTCCAACAATCTCTCACTTGGCCTATAGCCAATCACTCAAGTAGCTAACACCTGAACTATGTACATGTCGCTCAAACTTTTACTGAGAAATAGCCTTCGTCAGCGGATCTGCAATGTTGTCATCTGATGCGACCTTCTCCATCTTCACATCGCCACGATGTATGATCTCACGAATAAGATGGAAACGTCGAAGTATATGCTTGGATCGTTGATGAGACTGCGGTTCCTTAGCCTGCGATATACCCCCGTTATTGTCACAATACAAAGGAACGGGCTCAGCTGCTAACGGAATTACTCCTAATCTAATTAGGAATTTATGGATCCAAACTGCCTCTTTTGCTGCCTCAGCTGCAGCAATATATTCCGCTTTTGTTGTTGAATCGGCAACAGTCTCTTGCTTGGAAGATTTCCAGCTCACTGCTCCGTTGTTCAAACAAAATATGTATCCGGATTGTGACTTACAGTCGTCTTTATCGGTTTGGAAACTTGCATCGGTAAACCCAATTACCTCAAGTTCTCCATCTCCATAGACTAAGAAAGCATTCTTAGTTCGTCTAAGATACTTAAGGATGTTCTTAACCACATTCCAGTGACCATCACCTGGATCGGCCTGATAGCGACTACACATGCTCAAAGCATATGAGACATCAGGTCGCGTACAAATCATGGCATACATTATCGATCCGACTGTAGAAGCGAACGAGATCCGACTCATGTTGTCTCTCTCATCTTGAGTTTTAGGACACATGTCCTTAGATAGAGAGACGTCATGTGACACTGGTAACAGTCCCCTCTTAGACTGATCCATATTGAATCTCTTCAACACTTTATCAATGTATGTGCTTTGGGAGAGTCCAACCAGCTTTCTAGATCTATCCCAGTAGATCTTTATTCCCAGAATAAAGGCTGATTCTCCCAGATCTTTCATGGAGAATTTGAAATGAAAGCCAAGCTTTCACCGATTGTAGCATGGGAATGTCATTGCCAAGAAGCAATACATCATCTACGTAAAGGACAATGAATGTCAGTGCGCTCCCACTAACCTTCTTATATACACAAGGATCATCTTCGTTTTGAACGAAATCATATTCTTTTATGATCTCATCAAAACGTTGGTTCCAAGAAAGCGATGCTTGCTTCAATTCATAAATGGATTGATTTAACTTGCAAACCTTGTTTGCATGTTTTGGTACGACCAAATCGTCAGGCTGTTGCATATAAACATCCTCCAAAAGGTTTCTGTTAAGGAAAACAGTTTTGACGTCCATCTGCCATATTTCATAATCGAAATATGCAGCAATAGCAAGCATAATCCGAATGGATTTAATCATGGCAACAGGTGAAAAGTTTCGTCGTAATCGACACCATGTAGTTGACGATACCCTTTCGCTACAAGCCTAGCTTTGTATGTTTGTATGTTGCCATCCATGTTTGTCTTCTTCTTAAAGACCCATTACAACCAATAGGCTTTACGCATTCTGGTGCATCAACCAGTGTCCAAACTTGGTTAGTATACATGGAATCCATTTTGGACTTCATGGCTTCTTGCCATAAAACGGAGCCGATATCTTATATCGCTTCCTCATACGTTGTCGGCTCATTATCCTCAATAAGATTAATATCTACGTGAGGTGAGATCAGAAACCCATACCTCTCAGGTTGTTTTCTGACTCTCTCTGATCTACGCGGTTTTTGTGTATTAGAAGATTTTGGTATAATTTCATCCCTGATGACCTGTTCGTGTTCCGTTAAAGAATCGATGCCAGTAACAGTATCACTATGATTTTCATCGAGTTCTACTTTCCTCCCATTTACCACTACATTTAGGAATTCCTTTTCGAGGAAAACCGCATGTAGAGCAACAAATACCTTGTTCTCTTGTGGGTGGTAGAAGTAATATCCTTTGGTTTCCCTAGGATAACCTACAAATATGCACTTATCCGATTTGGGTTCTAGTTTGGTACCATCCAAACATTTAACGTATGCCCAGCAACCCCAAATCTTCAGGAATGAGAAACCCGGTTTCTTTCCTGTTCATATTTCATATGGAGTCTGTTGAAAAGACTTTGACGGAACCTTATTCAAAATAAGTATTGCACTATTCAATGCATATCCCCAGAAGGAAATTGGTAGCTCAATGTGACTCATCATAGACCTTACCATGTCCAACAAAGTTCGGTTTCTCCGTTCGGACACACCGTTTAATTGAAGTGTTTCGGGAGGAGTCCATTGTGAAAGAATACCATACTCTTTCAAGTAATCAAGAAACTCATTGCTCAAGTATTCTCCACCACAGTCCGACCATAATATTTTAATACTTTTACCAGTCTGTTTTTCTACTTCGTGTCGAAACTCTTTGAATTTCTCAAAGGTTTCTGACTTGTGTCTCATAAGATACACATAATCATAACGCGATGCATCATCCGTAAAGGTTACGAAGTATTCATATCCACCTCTAGACTGGTTAGACATGGGTCCACATACGTCACTATGAACGGGGGCTAACAGTTCAGTGGCACGTGCACATTTACCGCTAAAAGGTATTTTAGGCATTTTGCCTAATAAACAAGATTCGTAGACGTCATATGAATTTGGATCAAATCCGTCCAAGTATCCATTCTTCGAAAGTGTGGATATACGAGTCTTGTTTATATGTCCAGACGATAATGCCACATATAAGTTTCATCTTTGTTACTTAATTTAAGCATTTTGTTTGTCATATTATATGTTTGAGATTGATTTATATTCAAAATATAAAGACCATTATTAACATCAGCACTACATATCTCAAAATCATTTTTATAAACAAAACACCCGGTGTTTCTGAATACAAAAGTATACCCACATTGGGTTAAACAAGATACATATATAATATTTCTAGTCAAACTAGGTATATAATAGTAGTTTGATAAATTAAGTACATGCCCCGAGGGCAGTTCCAAAATATAGGTCCCAACAGCCAAAACAGTGACTCTAGTCCCATTTCCAACTCAGAGGTCGATCTCTCCTGAAGCTAGTCTCTTGCTAATCTGCAGATCCTACACATCAGTACATATATGAGTACCACAACCATAATCAAAAATCCAATTTTTAAAACTAGAAGTAGACATGTTTATTTCAATAACAAACATATCTGAAGCCGGAGCCTTGCCCGCCTTCACTTCCTTCATGTGCGCCTTGTACTCACGGCAGTCACGCTTCCAGTGACCCCGTTTGCCACACTGCAGGCAGACATCTTGGGATTTGTCATTTGCCTTCCCAGAAGACTTTGATGATTTGGCATTGCCCTTTCTCTTCTTCTTCTTCTTCTTCTTCACACCTCTAGTAGCCTTCGGCCAAGCCTTGGCATTCTGAGATGTCGAAGCGATGTGCGCCTCGCGCTTTTTGCCCTTCAAAAGCTCTTTTTCTGCCTCTTTCAGCATTGTCATCAACTCTCCAAGAGTATTTTTTTGGTTCATCATATTATAGTTCATGATGAACCTGCTCCAGCTGTCAGGAAGAGACTGTAAGATCAAATCTATGGAAGTCTCAGCCTCGAAGACTATGCCTAGTTGTCCTAATTGTTCGATGTCAGCAATCATCTACGATACATGGTGCTCAACAGATGTACCCTATGACATGTGAGAGCGAAATAGCTTCTTCTGCAATTCGTACCTCTGCGATCTAAGGTTAGATCGGTGAAGGTCCCTCAATTTCAACATCATTTCATATGGATCCAATCCCTTGTTTTGACGACGAAATTATGGGTTCATTGCAGCAAGCATGACAGATTGAGCAGTTGAGTTGTCATCACTGTGAGTCTTCCAAAGCTCAAGCTCAAGCAGCTGCTCAATTCCGGGCTTAGGCCCAAGAGGTCTCTCTATCGTATATAGCAATCTCTCAGCCCTCAGGACAATCTTGTGGTTCATATCCCAGTCAGGAAAGTTCGCACCATTAAAGACATTTTCACCCATGATAATGTCCCTAACATTGACCTTTCCAGCCATCTTAATTGCAATAGTCTAACTATTCAATTAACGATTTTGGGTACAGTCCAATGTTACAAAAAAAATAATAAAATATTAGTCCAACTAATATAAATATATAAAATGACGAAAATAATTTGAAAGCGCGTATTTGGCAAGTATTTGAACGAAATTGCAAATTCAATACTGGTCTCCCACTATTTTTTGGCGAGCCTCTAACCTTCTGTTGAGTACTCGGGAAACCTTGTTTCCTAGTGGGCTAGGATCCCGTTAAATAACACACAACCTTGACTTTGGCTAACAAGCTGTATGAAACTTAACTAGGTAGATCTCTAAGATCAATTGGATCTCATCCAATTCCTAGATCCGGTAGGTGGACCTCCAAGTCCGAAACATATATACAATACATATGTCAATATATCCAATATATTTCCTAACATTTTCCTCTGAATCAACTAAGCATTGGCTTTGGCTCAACAAGCTTAATGATTCCAGTTAAGCGGGACCCATTGACAGTGAGAAAGCTTCGTAATCCATATCGATGAACAAGAAGTGACCTTGACTTTGGCCAACAAGTCACAACTGCCCAAGACATGCGATATATAACAAAGCCTTCGTGGTTCAAACACATCCGCGATGGTAATTGATCTTGACTTCAATGCCAATCTTGGATCTTGAGAAAGAACCACTCAATGGAAGGAAAAAAGCTTAATATTTGATTGAGGGTTTTTTACGTAAATTGGCAACCAATTTATTATCTTTGATTAGGTCTCATCATACACCCTTAAACATGCATTCTAAAAGCATAATAAGGCGCGTAATAAATTAATAATGATATGCGGATGGATATATAACAAACTTTGTTCCTAGAATAAATCTCTTCATTTCCTCTCTCCTGCTAGCACTATTCCAACTTCTACCCAATTACATAATACAATAAAGAAACCTCATTAACATTTAGGGGAATTGGTGAGAAGAGAAATACAAAGAGTCAAGAGATAAAAGGCTGGACACGCAAGTCCAATTTAATAAATTCTAAATTTATTACAATAATTTCCAAAATTGCCCTCACCCTTCTAATATCCATCTGATATACATTATTCATACAATACATCCATGTATTCACACAAAGCATGTTATTCAATCAATCTAATCCAATTAATTAATCTTTGAATTAATGATCATCCAATGTTCAAACAACGATTTGATTTGTGCGAGTCCAACTCGTTTAAGAATATATACTTAAAGTACGTATTCTTGAATTATATCGAACAATAATTTTAAATCCAATTTAATTTGTATTCAATACTAATTCTAATTTAATTCCAAATTAAATAATTACACTTATTATAGCGCATTTTAGACTTAGATTCTAAATCCAATCTTAATGAGTCTTAAAGGCCCAATTAACATCCAATGTCAATTTAATTAAAGTCCAATGGGCTTTTAATTAATTCTTAAGGCATGGACTTTGGCAACCAAAGCCCAATAAGGAATCACTCTTTTAGCCAAAAATCAATTTAGGCCCATTAGGCCCAATTAAATTATTTAAAGGCCCAATTATTCTATTTGGACTTTATGGAATGGTTTTAGGTCCAATTTGGATCCAATCCAATTGTCCTAAACCAAGCTTGGCCCAACCAAGCTCATTAAGCCCAAATACAACAATATTAGCCCAATTCAAAATTAAAGACTAATTTTAATTAATACAAAATTCCAAATTTCACATTAATTTTAATTAAAGTGTAATAGCCATAAATAATTAGTTAAACCAATATTTCCAAAACACCAATTAAACTAATTAATCATGCTTAAATTTATTCAATTAATGTCCAACACAATTGAAGCAAAATCAATCAATAATAACATGCTAAGGCTCACGGTTTTAGGCATAAAATTACAATCAATTTGATTTCAATCCAATTAAATCAACAATCAATTTATTTCATGCTTTTAAACACATCCAATGGTCTAAAATCAAAAAATCATCATGAGCACTACAAGGGTTATGTTCGGCCAAGCTAAGGAAATTAGGGAAAATTTTATCCAATCCATTTTCTCAAATTTTAAGATGCATAAATCTAATTCATCATCATCCAAGCTCATCCAAACAACCAATTTGAAGAAATCATGCTCAAAATTAAAAAAAAAAACCCAAATTAAAGTATATAAACCATAAACTCATTTCATGCTTAGAAAAGGCTCTTGATACCATTGTTAGTGTTCCTATAACATGCCAAAGATCTCTAATCATGATATGTGTGTGAATTCTCAAAGAAATTGTGGAAAAACTTACAATGATCGGATTGATGAATGTATGAAGTTCAAAAACTTTCGATGTTTGAGAAGAGCTCCAAGCCTTTCTTTGTGTTCCAAACTCTAGGATTGGTTTCCTTAACACCTTGAATGACTCCTTGATAGTGCTAGCTTGAAGAAATTTTGAAGCAAAATTTCTATCTTGAGAAAGGAAGCTCTCGGCTTTTGCAAGAGAATGGAGAGAGAATTTTTGATTTTGTGTTGTGTATATGATTTTCAAAAAATCAATTACCTTTTACCAAAATCAAGTTTGGTATATGTCATTCCAAAATGACAAAGTGTATTCTACAAGATACCAACAAATCCACCACCAACTTCTGTCACCAAAAAGATGACTAAAGTTGACTAATGATGTAAGTTGGTGGGCCCCACTTTAAATTCAAAATTCAAGTGGGCCCGCTTAATACACTTGAGGCTCGGGTTCGTTTAATTCTGAATTAACGAATTTACAGTTGCGACATTATTATTAAAGTCGCTTACGAATTAATTCTAAATTAATTCGTTTGCCCGAATTAAAATCCAATTTTAATTCCGCATTGAAATCTAATTTCAATTAATATATCGAATATATTATTTAATCGATTAATTCCAAATTAATCGTTCTCTCTCTTCTATTCGAATTTTATCCAGATAAATTCTTGCCGCAATTATTCCCAGATTAATTTTTTCTCTTTCTCATAATTAATCCCAGATTAATTCTGTTCGAGTCAAACGTCATCGGTGAATCTTTGGGAAGCGACCCATGAGATTCCTGGATATGTTGGTAGTAAATTTGGTCGTTGGACTATTCGAATACGTGCGTACTCCGTACCACGTTCTTACCGATTTACAAGACATGGTTGGCTTCTAGCAAAGCACCGTGCCTACCCAATTCTCCAGAACTATTCTTTTAAGGAATACATAATCTTTATCAAGCGTAGTATACTAAGTATTGCGTATTTCGATCCAGTATCGGATGTCACATGCTAGGCCTGGGGCTGGAATTGTGTCTGCCCCGTACGAAGCATATATCGGATCACTAGCAACTAGTCTCTTTAATCGGATAATCATGACCTTGTCATATTATCCCGATAGTTCAACATATTAGAGTACCAGTTCTGTATCCCTACGTGATCATCATCTCCATATGACTGAAGTGACACTTCCATATTGACATCACACCCAATACACTACGATTCTCAATAAACCCAGAAGAGGCGTACACATAACCTGTTAAAGCCCCGGACGACCAAAACCAAAGCGTACTGATTGTTGCAAGTATTAGCGATGCAAGTCTCAGGTTAAGACCAAATACACCTACCGTGATTCGGATTCCCATAGACACATAGTCATACTACCAATGGGATTCCAAGAGGTCTATCCAGAGCGAAGCTGTTTCTGTACCATCGGTAAACAGAACCTCCTATTACACTTGCATGAGTATCCAATACCCAAATATATGAGAATTATGTCGTTACGCTTCCATAACGCGCACAAGTGTAATACTAGCCTATTCTGCATTATCGATGTCCAGTCTTGATAGTACTATGACTAGGTATATTTAATGATTAAACCTTTCGTGGATTGATTCTGTCTCATATCTTATTAATCAGGAACTAATCATAAGGACTTTTATCATATATATTCAAGTAATCTAATTACAAAATGATAAAATAGCAATTCCTTTGTCACATAGTTAATTTGTACAAAAACCACAATGTCTTTTACAAATAGTGATGTTATGGGTCATAATTGTCCAATATGTTGTTTCCTCTATTTATTGTAGCAACCGTGTTGTGTTTTACTGTTTGTTCATAGTCCTTTGTAAGAACACAGTAACCAAATATTTGTAATAGAAATTTATCATATTCCTAAGTAGTTTTAGGTGTGTATATATCTCTCTATTAATTACAGAAAATACCTAGTACATATATTGTTTTATGTTGTTAGGTTTATTCTAACTAAACTTAAGTCTTAAGATTTTTCAAAATTTATATTCGACCTATTATTATCGTGTAATTACATTATTTTGATGTTTTATATATGAATGAATTTCATTTTCAAATAATAATAATAATAATAGAGGCAAATTATGACAGATGGTTAACCATATTATATGGTCCATATACCGCAATCTTCTCGAAAATCCTAACAAATTTACTTGACCCTCATGTCAGACTTGTTAGTTAAGGTTGCATACTGTTCGGTTACAGTTAAGAATCATAATCGAAATGTACGGTTGACGATTCAGCTTTGGCCGAGCTGTAGACTAACGGTTCGGTTGTAGTTTCGGCCAAAGCCAAAAATCAATTGTAATTTAAAATTGGTTGAATCGTAAAGTTCAGATCAGTTTAAGGTTTGAAATCGTAATTTTTTAAATATAATAATTTAAATTATTATAAAATATTAAAAAATATAGATTTATTATAGAGTAAGACTAAAAATATACATTGATTTTTTATTTTTTATTTTTTTAAAAAATAGCTTGTACTTAATTAAGCTTATTACGTATCATTTTGGGACGTAAAATAATCAAAACTCTTGTAGTTCCGTTACATTTTATTTTTAATAATTTATCCCATTTACATTTTATTCATCCTCATCCAGGGAAGACAGTCTGGTTCTTGACCATTCGATATTAGTTGTGTTCGTATTATCACACAAATCTTCAAAAGTTTCAGTTTGATTTTCTTGTTCACGACGTTTCTTCCTACACCAATCGTCAGACACATTTGAGCTTCTAACGTCTTCGGTTTCAACCTTGATCTTCTGTCATCAAGAATATTACCGCCAATACTAAATGTCTGCTCTATAGATATAGTCTAATACCTCATTTACAATCACGGCCACGACTGGAGACAATCCTTGATGTTTTGTCACCAATCAAGGATGAGAAATTGGTCACCTACAAAGCATTTTTGAGAAACTCGAAATCTATCGTTAGATATACATTAATTTTTGAATTAGTAGTAGTGGTGATATTAGACTTTGATTTTTTACTTCGCTGCATTAACCAACTTCTACCAACATGAACCTGAGATTATCTAGTTGGTGTATTAATAGATTGTGTAGTATCAGATATTTGAATATTATATCTACTAACATAATCATTGTATAAAAATCAAGTAAAGTTCTCATAATATTATCAATAATTGAAGAAACAATCACATTTCTTTCACCTAATAAAGCATAATATTTTTGTAAAATATTATCTAAATCTTCTACTTTAAGCATTGGATCCAAAACAAAAGCAACAAGAACAAATTATGATACGTCTCTATAATAATTAAGTCATTTTATCTTTATTGATGCAACATATTTTTTAATTATATTTGAATGATCGTCAAAAATATTATTATGATTATCAAATTCGTTGTTAAGATCATTAAAAACATCATCAAATTTGTTATTATTACTAGGTTTGGATAATACCCCAACAATATTAAGACTTGCAATGAGCAAAATATTTGAAGTTGGATAATAAACACAAATTAAAATTTTCGTAGTATCATTAAAAACTTTTAAAATTTCTAAAATTTTTGAACAAACTTCTCAATAATTGAGATATAAAACTATATCATATTAATAGTGAATAATAAATGAACATAATAAATCTTTATATTCAAAACTTTCATTTAGTAAAAAATAAGTAAAATTCCAACGAGTTGGAACATCACAATCTAAAATTTTCAGACCATTTTACTTATAAATATTACATCATTATCTTCTAATTTTATAATATGATCAAATTAAATTAATTATTTTTTTAATAGGTGCAATATGAGAGTTTAAAGATTCCAAACCATCTTGTATACATAAATTCAAAATATGACATCCACATCGAACATGGAAAAATTACCTCTCAAATTTGGTTGGCAAATAACTTTAAGTTCATTAAAGTATTAGCTAATGCATTATCAAATGCAATAGTTAATTTGTTTTGCACTAATCCATATTGCTGTAAAATATTATTATTCATTACATAAATATTGTGTGTACTGTATGCTTCATCAAAAAGACGAAATGCAATAATTTTTTTTTGAATAAACCATGAATAATCAATTTAATAACATGTCACATCTGTTAGGGTTGGTGCTCAGAGTGCCAATCCGGATCGTATTTATGTCCGATTCATAAATATGAACAATTCATTTTTCCATAATATTACTTATTTAATGGTAGCACATCTTGTCTTTTATACACATATTCAATCTAATTGCGATTAGATATCTAATTATGATTAGATTGAAACTAAATCTGATTTAGTGATACATGCATATTAGACAAAGACCCTAGGATTTACAATGTAGTGCGCAGTTATAACTTAGTTTGTAATTGACATTGGGAAGCGTCACTATAAGTTGTATATCCTTAAATAAAGTTCATGGTCAAGATTTACTAACACGGGTCGGTTAGTAAAATCCGATGAGACCAGTATATGTCGTATATCGTGACTTGGTCCGATGGTTTATCCCAATGAATCATGAGTCTCGGGAGACTCGTATAGACATGTAGGTATTTTTTTGATAAATATTGAACGACTCACTGAAGATTTCCTAATAGATAGTACACCAACGTCAATAGGAATATTCTCGAGTTGAGCGAGCATAGTGGTCATTCGACTTGAGATATCACTGTGGATATATGAGTTATCCTCCAAACTTTGATGGCAGTCACGTCACCGATCTATTTAGATCAGACCTCTGCATGTTCATTGGGTGTAGAATGATGCTCATGATATCCTGTGCGTATCAAGATAGAATTCGTCAGTTCTGTGTATAGGGCATATGCATCCTACACGTGTTTGCGATCTAGTAAATCCATGGTCGTGGTATAACGTCAGAAATAAGTTCCGAATGTTATTTAGAGATCGTAAATTGAAAGTCAACTATATTATACTATAAGGATTTTACGTTCTTATCTATATCTCGGGTATAATATGGATAACCTGTGACAAATGGATTATACGTATGCAATGACCTTGACTTGTATAATTTAGTGAGATTATATGTGGTCGTCATAGTTCATGAGTGGGTGAATTATGGACACGAAATTTGGTTTCGTGACGGATAAACCTAAACTTAGAGAGTCCCACAATATGAAGTGTACTTGTTGAGCACTTGAGCAACGTGTTATGAATAATACAGATTATTCATAATACTTCATCAGATTAAATGAGTTAATTCAAATCGTTTAATCGGTTAAACGAAAACACATGCTTTATGAGATTTTGGTCAATTTATAATTCATGTGTATTTATATTTGATACAAAATTTGATTTGATACATATCACTTATTTGTCAAATGAGTTTTTGACACATGCCATAAATATATGTATTTGTTATTTAATGTAAATAAAAATACACATATAATAACAATTATATTAATGAATTATTTAGATATTTAAATGTTAAATAATTAAATAATTAAATGATAAACTTTTCATGATAGTTATGATAAATGTTTAATTATAACTGGTTACATGTGGCATGCTTTAATTAAACTTTAGGTGTGCAAATATGATTTGCTAACATAAAGTTTACTTTTATTTAATTAGATTAAAATTGCCAAATTGACCAAAATAGCCCTCCTAAGTCGGTCATGATACTTTTTTAAAGTAAAAATTTTTCATTTCCTTCAAATGGATATGCTATGGCCGAAACATACTACTTCCAATAGCTCTCAAATATTTCTTGATGATTCAAGGAAGAAAGTGAAGGAAAAACGAGAAAACGTTTAGGAAAATTGGAGATTAAAAGGTAATCTTTCATTTCCTTCAAATGGATATGCTATGGCCGAAACATACTACTTCCAATAGCTCTCAAATATTTCTTGATGATTCAAGGAAGAAAGTGAAGGAAAAACGAGAAAACGTTTAGGAAAATTGGAGATTAAAAGGTAATCTTTAATATTCTTGAGTTTAGAAATTTAGTTTCTTGTTCTTGTGTTCCTAGAATAGTTCTAGGGTTTTCTTTATTTGTTAAAATTGGGGCTTTTGATGTTGGAAGATGGATTTGGAAGTGTTAAGCATGTGTGAAGTAGAATTAGATAATATTATTGTAATATTGATTCAATTTTGTTATTTGATGATAAGTTGTCATTTTAGAGTGTTATGACCACTCTTGTAATGCCTAGAATTGTTCTTGGGTGGTTCATTTGTGGTGACTTTGGTTGGTGTTAAGATTAATTAGATTAATATTGGAAAATTGGATTTTAAGCATGAAAAATTGATATATTTTGCTTATGGATCAGATCTGGAAATACTGTGTATTTGGTGATGAAAATATGTCATATGAATATATTGGATGTGTTTTGGATGTTAGAACAATTGCCGGAAATTGTTTCGGAGTTGAAATAAGCGAAAACGGTGAAAAACGGCGTTAACGGGTGACGGCTGCCCAAACAGTGAATTGGTCACTGTTCGGGCAGCCCATTAACTGTCCTAGCACTGTTGGGGCTGAACTGGGCAGCCCCCATGTGCTTTGGGTAGTCGGTTCGGTCAAAAACACGTTTTATGCCATTTTGCGGAAAAACATTTTCGTGAAAGATTCGCGATGTTTCTTAACTATTTATGTCGTTATTTGATATCGAATAAATATGTTTAAGTGAAATATGAATGAATTATTCATATTGGATATTGAATAATTTATTGGGTAATTTAAAAGTTTTAAAATTACGATTTCGCCCGAACCGCGAGCTTCCGCGCCAAAACCCCAACAACACCCATATATGAATGTGACTGCCAATGGTCACTTCATGTGTTACTATAAATTGAAACACGACCTTTAAGTTTAAGAAATAATTCCCTTAAATGATTTTGATATTCTACATACAATTTCATTAATTTTCTTTTACATGTCATCCTAATTGTTGGGGTTTTATGGGGGAATATCGGTAACGCAGCGGAATCGCGGAAAATCAAAATTTTCCAATTTCAAAACTTTTTCTCGGATCAATTAAATAAACTTATTTATTTAATTATCCAATTATCAAATTCTGAAAAATTACACAAGAAATCAAATTTCTTGGTAATTACCGAATTGCCCCAAAACTTTGTTAATTTATCATTTTAGTCCAAAAGTTGTCAAATACAATTTTGGATGATTCTAAATCATTTCTAAAATGTTTTTCAACACATCTAATGCATCAAAATCAGATTTCACACAAATCCCCAATTTTTAGTCTAATGCCGTGAACCACCCAAAATTTTCAATTAATTGCAATTTGGTCCCTTTAGTTCAAAACATGCCAAGATCAAATCCAATCAACCTAAAATTTTACATGCATCATATTCATACCATAATACATCACATATATGAAAAGCCTCAAATTTGGAGTGGGTTATGAACCCTAATTTTTCAATTTCTTCAAATTGTCCAATTTCACCAAATTTACAAAATCCAACACTTTAATCCATTCAATACTTCACCAATCTAGCCTCACCACTTTGAAACAACTCTAGAACAATTCTAGGTCACCAAGGAGTGGCTTACCAACTCTAGAATGGCAACTTGATTTTCCAAAAATCAAAAGTAAAGCTTTGAAACCATTTCAAGCTTACTTACATGCATCAACCTTTCATCAAAGTTCACAACCAAACACAAACTATAAAAGAAGAAATAACATCAAAGCAACACAAAATGATGCCAAGCATGTTAAAAACAATTTCCATGTTAAAAGCTTTAAAGAAAGACTTACAAAATCTAAGTTTTCAAGCCTTTTCTCCTTTGACCTTCAAGCTTTTCTCTCAACTTTCTTTTATGTTTATTTTGTGTATTTGAACTTGTTAAACCCTAAAAATGAAATGAAACAATATATACTTCACCCAAAAAGAGCCTTGGCCGAAATTAGGTAGTATAAAATATCTAGATATTTAGTTTTTGTTTCATTTAAAGCCAACTTGCCAACTTGTTTTAGAAATCATTAACACTTTAATGTAATTCAATAAGTCAACAATTGCAACTCAAAAATATAACACTTATATTCAATTTAGGGTGTTGGCCGAAAATTACAAATAAAAAGGAAAATGGATATTTTCAATTTTAACAATTAAAACAAATATCCAAGGAAGTCAAATTCAATTTGACAACCTTTTCCTTTAATGTAAAGTCAAACATTTACACTTATAATCATTTCTTAACTTTATCATTTGGTGAGATATTTATATTTTAATTATATTAATCATTTAACAATTAAATAATTAAATAATTAATTAAATACAAATATATCAAATATATGTATTATATTTACTTTAAATATCTCAAATACATATATTAATGATATATGTCAAATACCTTTATTTGATAATTTATTAATGTGTATTTAATAATATCATATATTAAATACAAATACACATTAATTAGGAAATGACGGTTCAGCATGTTTGCATGTATTTTTCGTTTAACGTTTAAACGATTTATAAATAATCACCATTATTTATAAAAGTCGCCCTAGTGCTCTACGAGTATGTTTCATTAGTGAGACTCTCTATATTCAGGTATATCCGTCACAAAATCCAATTTCGTGTCCATAATTTACCCACCTGTAAATTATGACGACCACAGATAAACTAGCTGAATCATACAAGTCGAGGTCATTGCTTACGTATAATCCCTCCGTCACAGGTATCCGGATAATACCAGAGATCTAGATGTAAACGTCAAATCTCTATAGGTATTATCCCGTCGACGTATCTATTAGCAATCTCTAAATAACATTCGGAACTTACTTCCGAAGTATACTGTGGCCACAAATTTAACAGACTGCTAATCATTTATGGACTACCTATGCTCTGTACACAGAACTGACAGATCCTATCTTGATACACACAGGATATCCTGAGGATCGGTCCACACCCAACGAACAAGCGGAGGTCTGATCTAAATAGATCGGTGACATGACTGTCATCTAAGTGTGGAGGATGTCTCATACATCAGCAGTGGTATCTCAAGTCGAATGACCACTATGCTACTAAACCCGAGAAGATTCTTATTATCGTTGGTGTACCATCCATTAAGAATCTTCGGTGAGTCGTTCAGTATTTATCTACTATAAACACCTACACGTCTATACGAGTCTCCCTAGACTCATGGTTCATTGTGATAAACCATCGGACCAAGTCTTAATATACGACATGTACTGGTCTCAACAGATTTGACTAACCGACCCGTGTTAGTAAATCTTGACCAGGAACTATATTTGATAATATATATTTAGCAGTGACAGTTCCCAATGTCAATTACAAACTAACTTTGTAACTGTGTACTGCATTATATATTATCGGGTCTTTGTCTAATATATACATATCACTAAACCACATTTAGTTTCAATCTAATCGTAATCAGATCGAATCCGTATATAAAAACAAGAGGTGCAACCACTAAGTAAGTAATATTATGGAAAATGGGATGTTCGTATTCATGAATCAGACATAAATACGATCCGGATTGGCGCTCTGAGCACCAACCCCAACACTAATAAGTTTACATGCAACATGATTTAAATTTTCATGTATTAAATCATTAAAAGATATTTTTCACCAAAAGTAAAACCTAAATGTTACATGATAATAAATTTAGTTAAATTATCTTTATATTGAGATTCATTATATTTAAATAATTTAGTAGAAGAAGAATGACATGGATCGGAAGTAAAAAACTTTGTCATTTATGTTTGTGTTATATCAATCTCAAACTCGGCTTTATGAGTATTCCTCATATGACCCTTCATAATTCCATATCCACCAGTGTATTTGTATATTTTTTCACAATAATTGCAGACATCATTATGCTCATTAACGGCATCATTCACGACCATAGTGAAATGTTTTGTCAATATTTCATAACCTCGATTTCTCACTTGAACACATGAAGTCGTTTCACCGGCGGTATGTGGAGTGGTATCCTCAATCTGAATAATGTTAGTGTTGTGTGATGGGTTTTCCATTATAATGAAGAAATTGAGAATTTGAGATAATATCTTTCATTCAATTTTTTTTTTTAAGATAATAAAAGAATAAATTGATTGAATATATGAGATTTGAGAAATCGAGAGAGTTAGAAGAATAAATAATTTGGTTTTGGAAAATGAATTAAAGTATTATTTAAAGTATTTTTTTGATTTTTTATGATGCTTAAAATGCCCCAAAAATATAATTTTCGGGAAGGTCAAATTATAAATTATAAATTTTATTATTATACATTTTTAAAAAAAATGAATGACCGTTGGGCCAACGGTTGAAACCATTACAGTTTGAACCGTAACCGTCACGATTCAAACCGTTCCAACTGCCCAAACTGACAGATGAAAATGATAACAACCGTAACTGAATCGGGAAGATTCTTATTAACATTAGTGTGCCATTTATTAGGAATTCTTCGTGTGAATCATTCAGTGTTTATCAAATAAACACGTACATGTCATCAAATAAATTTCATCTTCATTTAAATTTATGATTTTTAAATTAATAATATGTAATTCTTTTCATAAATCATTTGAGAGATATTTAATTTTTAAATTGTAAATTAGAAAAAAAAAATTACACAAATTTTGGTTTATACATTTCACGTGAACACAAATTATGAGATTTTCATGTTATATTTACGTCATTTTGTAAGTTAATGACTAAATTCAAAATTTTTATGTGTTTGGACTAAATGCAAATAAGTCTATTGGTTTTGAGCTAAATAATAAGTCGCTCTAAATTCTTTTAGATATTTACCTTCTTTTATTCTATTAACATGTTAAATATTGTGATTGTATCATTGTTTTATTTTTTGAATACTAAGGAAGTATTAATAAACTTTTTAATTTTATATTAAATATTTAGCTTTATTACTTTGATAAAATAAATTGTAATTAAAATATAACATAACTTAGATGTAAATGCTTATTTTATATGGCACAATAAAATGGACAAAATTAAAATAATATTAATAAATTGATAAATAAAACTAGAAGAAGTGGGAAAAATACCCATCGGAACCTTGTTAATATTAAGGAAGAAGACAATAAAAATGATATTCTTACTCAAAGTCCATAAAGGGCGTGACTTGATGATATAAGACTCAAGATCTCACATTGAGGTGTGAGGTCTTGAGTTTGAATCTAAAAAATACGTTTTTTTATAAGAACTCGAAACAGTCGGAGATTTTATCTGCTCCGCTTAAGCCCAAGATTGGTGGTTTGGCGATAAAATTTCTAATGAATCAAAAAAAAAAAAAATCTTACTCAAAGCTTTCATAATTTATGTTATTAATTAATAAACAAAAATAATTGGGAAAAAAGCCTCCCAAGTTGAAATTCCAAACAAAATCTCTCAATTACATAAAATAGTAAAAGTTAAAGAAATTAATAAAAACACATATCATAAAATTATAAGTGATTAAATTTTATAATATTATTAATAATGTTGGTATTTAATAAAAAATGATGAGGTGGTATATCATGTGCCGAGTGCATATGTCATCTCTCTCACAGCAGGTGGGCCCCACATAATTATGAGGCCCGCCTAAGAGAGATGACATATATACCCGTCACATAATATAATTTTCGATGAAAATAACACTAACACACCAATTATTATGAAATATAAATAAATATCTTATTATTATTATTTTTGTATGAATACTAAGGATAATGTTAGAAATTGATTGGAGTGCGCGAAACGCCAAGGGCATTTTGGGTAGAAGAGCGAAGCTTGGGAAAGGACTGACAGTGGCGTCATCAGTAAATTAATAGACAAATAAGGGGTAATCAGAAACCAAGAAAAATTTATAAAATATCCGTGTGACCTCTTACTCGGCCATACGTGACGGTTGCGCTTCCCCGCTTCTATAAAAGGCCACTTGACTTCCCCTAACTTCCTCGTTTCGTTTAATCTTTTTTATCCGTGTTTCTCTTTCATCGTCTCTCTCTCTCTCTCTCTCTCTCCCCCCTAGGTTTTGACTAGACACCAAAACTCTCTCGATGGCTGCTGCTCAGGATGTTCAGAACGGAGCTGGAATAGACCAGGTGGCTGCTCCGGAGGCCGCCGCTTGCTTCACGGGGCTGAAGCCGCAGCTGCTTGTGGAAGCACCAAAGGCGAGTGATGCTGTTCAGTTCTACAAGACGGCTTTTGGAGCTGTGGAGATCGGCCGTAGCATGCAAACCAAACGCAAGGCCGAGCAGGAGCTCCCTCTCATCTCATGCGTTCAACTGGAGATTGCTGGCTCCACGTTCCTTGTCTCTGACCTAGCCGACGACTCTGCTGTTCCGTACGTTTCTATTTGTGTTTATTCTGTGTTTTTTTAAATCAGATCTGGATGAAGACCTAGATTTTAATTCCTTTTCAATTCAGCATCTTCGTTTTCTTTGAACATTTACGTGCTTAAATCCTTTTGTTGTTGCTCTCTCGCTTCTTCGTTTTGCTTGTCTTTTTTTTTTTTTTTTCAAAAAAATAAAAAACTCGGCGTATATTTATGTGTCATTATTATTATCCTTTCATTTATTTGGCTTTATTTTTGTAGAAAGAGATTTTATAGAATCTTTTGGTTGGCTTTGACCATATTTTGACTTTGTGTGTGTTATTTTTTTGGATTATCGGTTATGGATATTATGCCTGATTTTTTCAATATTATTACGGTTTTGAACAGGGCTAAGACTGGGGGGAGTGGAAGCGTGCTCTGCTTGGAGACTGATGACGTGGAAGCTGCCGTCGCCAAGGCTGTGAACGCTGGAGCTGTTGCGGAGGGTGAGGTGGGAAAGGTCATGGATCCTTACGGTTTCACTTGGCTCATTTGCTATCCGATCAAGAAGTGCGGTGACGTGGAAGCTTGATAGTAGCCTGATCTGATCATCTGAAATTGATCTAACAACTACGATAACACTATTTTGTTGTTTTGTTTTTATTGCTTCGCTAATGTGATGAATAGCTTTAGGCTTTTTTTTTAGTATTTCGAATATGTTGATGATACTGTTCAGAATTGATCACGCTGATGGACGGTTTCGGTTAATTTTCTATAAACTGACAGCTGTCAGTTATTTGGACCCATTTCTACTCTATTATCCTCTTCTATTTTGCTTGATATCAATTTCGATGATAATTTTCTGTTCTGTGAAAAGGTAAAATGGTCCAGTGCGGTTGTGGGAGCGTGGAGAGTCTGAAGAAAAAAATTCATGAGACATATGATCATTTAATTTAATAAATATATAATATGTATTATTTAATTTATTATTATTATTAATTAATTGTAAATTTAATATATTTTTATTTAATTATTAATGGATTTGTCTTATGAAACCGTCTAATCTGATTCCTGAGCCGAACTCCTTTATGTATAAATTATTATAATAAAAAAAAACTTTATATAAAATTGAACGCGACTCAATGAACCTTGTGCACTGCTAATATCAGGTACGGAAAGGATTAGCGAGTCAATAATTAACACGTGTCAATGGATGTTTTTGTAGCCTAGCATAGAGGGGCATCGCCGCATGGGTCGATGGAATAGATGAAAGTGCTTGTTTGCTAACTTCAATGCCATTAAATGTCTTTTTTATTTACCAAAAAATAAAAGGCAAATACAATTTCAACCTGAACAAATTATTTGCCTGCTACAAGATTTTATCAATGCCCAATTAATTCATTTGAAAATTGTAAGGTGGAGACATCAGACATATAAATATGCCTTAAAATCTAGATTTGAGCTAGACACCACTAGCTAGCTATAAATTAACTTTGTATTATTGTAGCTAGACAGGATTAGCTGTTTTAAACTAAAATTTAACATTTTCACAAAAAAAAAAAAAAAAAAAAAAAAAAATCTCAAACTAACAATTCGAATTCAAAACGTGTGATATAACCTTATTCATGTTTCTATTAGATTATTCCATATAAATTTTTTCCCCATGTGGATTGTAATGAAATTGCCTATGTATGATTTGCTACTCAACTCGATCGGGGCTTAATTATTTCTCCTTAATCACTTAATCAATCAATATTTTAAAATGTGTTAGGCATTAGTTGGACAGCAGTCCAATGTCTACTCCTAAGGCGCCTAGGCACAGTCTAAACTATTTTTCGATCGGTAGAGAATTCAAAATTAGAGTTTTCAGTAAATTTAGGAATTTCTAATTTTGAGAAAATTTAGATAAATTAATCATAGGAAAAAATATTGTTTAAGTGATAAGGAAGGTTTTTAGATTATCAATTTGTTGAGAAGCCAACAAGATTTGAAGTGATTAGGAGTTTATTAGAAATTAGGGTTTATGCAAGTAAAATAGATGCTTTTTTAAAATTTATGAGATAAAGAGTCTGTTTTATAAAATTAGGGTTAGAGCTAAGAACATAGGGTAAAAAATGGTGCCGGCAGGTTAGACATTAAAATTTTGGTGAAGGCAGTCAACAACCGCTATTCAGCACACACGCCGGTCATTCATGATCAGAAGCTACCAGCCATCGCAACTGCACCATCCACATACTGATCGGAGTAATCGCTTGTCGTAGATCTATATTTTTCCAAAAAGCACTACCTAGAATTACTATTTTATCGGAAATCATTGAGCCCAAACACCACCTAACGCCTTGACGGTCTGCCTAGGTCGTTTTTTAGAACACTAATCAAAATTAGTTGATTTGTTTATTAAATATCATATTTATTTTGTAATAGTCTGTGTTTTGTTATAATTTTATTATAGTGTCAATTTCCCTAGGTTGGCCTCCCATTTAGAGTTGTTAGGAAATAAATTATCACGCATGCTTGAGTTGAAAGAATGGCCTCTTGTGCCTTAGTTATTTGTAGAGGCTCCTCTCATATCAAATTACATTCCGTTTCTAACATTAAAAAGTTCAAAACAAAAAAAATTGCAAAGGCTATCTATGTTTCTTTTCGTGAGAAAAAAAGGAAATATTTGAGAAAGTTTATGTTTCCTCAACTATGCCAATGGACTCGTTACTCATTGATGATAACTCAAGCCTATTAATATATTGAGGTTTTATTACTATGCCAATGAGGTTGAATTAAAGATAGATTTCTCGTACCTTAAAAGCCTACTGATATTAAATTCGGAAATCTACTCTCACAATTCAATTACAAAAAAGAAACCCAATTATGACACTTTCATTTATGAATCAATACGGTTATGATAACAGGCAGATCACACACTTATTTCTCAAACTCATATCATTCATAATATAAAAATGGCATAAAGCAGGTACAGTACAAAACAACATATATAAAGAAAAAAAGTTGCAATAACATTGCATGAACCAACATGTAGGACACCCATAAACAAGTTCTCATTTAGGAACCTGTAAAAGAAGAATCTCAACAAGAAAATATAATTAACAAAAGAGATTGTCAAATGAAGTAACCTTAGCTAGCATTGAGCATTAATGGGAGGGCTGCACTTGGAAGGAAGAGCCAAGGCACGATCAATATCAATCCCTAAAGCTTTCACCATTGGGGAGCCTTTGTAATCACACAAGCATTGAAAATCAGCCCCAGCAAGAGCCTTGCAGCACTCACCCGATGGGTCTCCTGTGTTTGGTTCATTCTCTGTCACATATGGCTTACAAGCTTCCAGCCCAGCCTCATCCATTTTGCATAAACTCAGTGCCCTTGAGCTTTCAATGCCCATCATCATCACCACCACCAACATGAAGACCAACAGCTTCTTTCCCATGGCCATTTACAATATCTTCTCTGAGTCAGCAGCTGCAGTTGATTTGTTTACTCAGTTCTCAAAGACCACACTCAAGTTTGTGCACATGATGGGTGGCTTTGATTGGGCTTAGTAGTTTATATAGAAGGAATTTTGGTGACCCGTGAACTAAATTTGGCACCATATAAGGAGTCACGGGTGCAGAAATTTTGTTACACTTTATCTCGCTGTATTGGCTGGCCATTTGTTTTGTTATTGATTTATTATTGGTTGTTTTTATCTTGTGGTGTCAAATGAAGCCACATAATCAAAGGGAATCTCTATACGTGAATAATGAACATTAAGAATGATAAATAAATAAAAAGAACAATTATTTGACAAGCACTACCTGCAAATTTTCTATCAAGGGGATTTTTTTAAAGATGCCTTGCATAAATGTAGTCTGAAGTCAGAACAACTAATAATTCATCGTGGCAAACTCAAGTTTAGTTAGCTAAAATCTAACAATGCAAAACAATCTATATCCAACTACTCAACAAACAGTTGTACTGGCACTTGGCTCAATCACCTTTGTCAGCAGAAACCCATCATTACAATCTTTTGGCCACTTCTACATGCTTTGTTGGTGTGACAGCTTGCAGTTCACCTGCTCCGACACTGCTTCGTCTGTCACTTTGCTTCTTCAACCAGGTCGAGTCAGTAAGAATGGACCCCCTCGGGTCGGTTTCTACAAATACTCCAGTGCTGCCAAAACCAACATTTTTTCTTTAGGCCGGGTCGGTATCCAAACTTACTTCATCATCAACAGGTTCTATCATCGGGAGAACTCCTCTGTATAGTGGGGTCGGCCCCTCTGTCTGACATCAGCCTCTCTTGACCAAGAACAAATCCCATTCTACCATTCCTCGGCATTTGAACTTTTTCGGGGCGAAAAACCACATCAACAAATGTAAAAAAAAAACAATAAAAATATTAAAAAAAACAAACACAAGATTGGGATGTTGCCACCTGGATTAACTCGTCAAGAGATATAGGTGACAAAATTAAACAAAAAAACAAAAGCAGTCCCAAAAAAAAAAGAGGAGACCAATGAGATCACAAGAAAAAAAAAGAGTAGTGTTCCTTTTTCCTCCCGTGAGCCTTGGTCAGCCGCCGAGCAAAGTGAGGGGAATGGATAGCCTAGTTGGGAATCTATGGATACCCACGTCATTATTTATCATCCCAACTCCCAAGTACAATCTTTTCGTCCAAACAAAGGCATATCTATGGTACTTAAGTGATGAGAACCTGCCTAGAAAATGCCAAGCAAACCCATATAAGATTGAAATCATTCTCAAGAAAGTTAAGATAGTTCGTATAAAAAAAACTCTAAACTTCTTAAGAACAAGCAACAGAAACCTAAAGTACTAATGGGGCGCCACAAAGGGTTAGCAGACATTTGACAAGACAAAACCAGTAAGAACAAAATGAGGGTTTCTCAAAGTTCACGAATTTGATATATTTTTACTGAAGAAGAGTTAATCCAAACAGAACCAAAAGTTAGCCTTTTATAAGGAGACTTCAACCAAAACCCTAACCTAGAAAATGACAAAAAGACGAAACTACCCACATGCCAACATACATGTATCCTAAAACTAACCTAAGCTATCCCCACGTGCAAACCCTAGCACGCTTAACCTAATTCCCAAACATAAAATAATAATCCTAAGTAATACGCCCAAACATAAATAAAGGGTCGAATTAAAACAAATGTCAAACCCTAAATAAAAAATAATAATTAACAAATAACTATAATAAAATAGACCTAAGTATCTTGTTGCTCCACGACCTGAATAAGGTTCACCATCATTGGTTCATCCAACTTCAAGCCCATACTTCATGTAGTAGATGTTAGGGTTGGTGCTCAGAGTGCCAATCCGGATCGTATTTATGTCCGATTTAGTGATACATGTATATTAGACAAAGACCCTATGATTTACATTGTAGTGCGCATTTACAACATAGTTTGTAATTGACATTAGGAAGCGTCACTATAAGTTGTATATCCTTAAATAAAGTTTATGGTCAAGATTTACTAACACGGGTCGGTTAGTAAAATCCGCTGAGACCAGTACATGTCGTATATCGTGACTTGGTCCGATGGTTTATCCCAATGAACCATGAGTCTCAAGAGACTTGTATAGACATGTAGGTGTTTATTTGATAAACACTGAACGACTCACTGAAGATTTCCTAATAGATGGTACACCAACGTCAATAGGAATCTTCTCGAGTTGAGCGAGCATAGTGATCATTCGACTTGAGATACCACAGTGGATATATGAGTTATCCTCCACACTTTGATAGCAGTCACGTCACCGATCTATTAAGATCAGACCTCCGCCTATTCGTTGGGTGTGGACTGATGCTCATGATATCCAGTGCGTATCAAGATAGAATCCGTCAGTCCTGTGTACCTGGCATAGGCTTCCTACACGTGTTTGCGATCTAGTAAATCCATGACCGTGGTATAACTTCGGAAGCGAGTTCCGAGTGTTATTTAGAGATCGTAAATTTGAAAGTTGACTATATTATACCATAAGGATTTGACGTTCTTATCTATATCCCAGGTATAATATGGATAGCCTGTGACAGAGAGATTATACGTATGCAATGACCTCGACTTGCATAGTTTAGCGAGATAATCCGTGGTCGTCATAATTCATGAGTGGGTGAATTATGGACACGAAATTGGATTTCGTGATGGATAAACCTAAACTTAGAGTGTCCCACAATATGAAGTGTACTCATTGAGCACCTGGGCAACGCTTTATGAATAATACAGATTATTTATAATACTTCACCGATTAAATGAGTTAATTCGAATCGTTTAAATGGTTAAACGAAAACACATGCTTTAGAGAATTTTGGTCAATTAATAATTAAATGTGTATTTGTATTTGAACAAAATTTGATTTGATACATATTAATTAATTGTCAATGAGACTGTGACACATGCCATTAATATATGTATTTGTTATTTAATGTAAATAAAAATACATATATAATAATAATTAAATTAATTATTATTTGGATATTTAAATCTTAAATATTTGAATAATTAAATGATATTCTTTTCATAATTGTTATGAAAAATGTTTAATTATTATTGGTAACAAGTGACATATTCATTTAAGTTTGAAGTTATCAAATTGAATTTGACAACTTAAAAGCTTATTAGATATATTTTTTTCAAAATAACAAAAATGCCCCTCACCCCTAAATTTCGGCCTTGCGCATATTTAAAGGGAAAAATTATTTTCTCTTTCATTAAGCTTTTCTTGGACAAGTTTCCACCATTTTTAGAGAGCTTCCAAAAATTATTTTTGAGAAAAACTTGAGAAAAAAATGAATAAATCAAGTAGAAAGCTTAAGGAAATTTGAAGATTTCGAGGTAATCTTTAATATTCTTAAGCTTAGAAAGTTTGTTTCTTGTTCTTGAGTATCTAGAATTGTTCTAGGGTTTACTTTCTTTCTTAGATTTTGGGGCTTTTTGATTTGGAGGATGGATTTGGAAGTTAGATGCATGTGTGAAGTTAGATTGGATAATATTAGTGTAATATTAGTTCAATTTTATCATTTGATGACTTGTTACCATTCTAGAGTGTTATGACCACTCTTGTAATGCCTAGAATTTTTCTTGGGTGCTTCATTGGTGGTGGCTTGGATTGGTGTTATGATTAATATGATTAATGTTAAGAAAATTGGATTAAAGCATGAAATATTGATATTTTTGGTTTCTGGATCAGATCTGGAAATCTGGGTTTATGGTGATGAAAATTATGTCATATAAATGTATTGGATGTGTTTTGGGTATTGGAAGAATTTCCGGAAACGGTTTCGGAGTTGAAATATGCGAAAACGGCAAAAAACGGTATTACCGGGTGACTTTTGAGCCAACCGGATGATGGCTGCCCAAACAGTGAGTTGGTCACTGTTCGGGCAGCCCATGAACCACCCTAGTACTATTGGGGCTGACCTGGGCAGCCCTCATGTGCATTGGGTGGTTGGTTCGGTCAAAAATACGTTTTATGCCATTTTACGGAAAAATATTTTTCGTAAAAGTTTCACGATATTTCTTAACTATTTATGTCGTTATTTGATATCGAATAAATATGTTTAGATGAATATGAATGAATTATTCATATTGGATATTGAATAATTCATTTGATAATTTAAAAAAGTTTTAAAATTACAATTTCATCCGAACCGCGAGCTTCCGCTGCGCCGCGCCAAAACCCCAACAAAAAATGGTATCAGAGTAGGTATGATCCTTCATCCATTACATTTTTCATGCTTGATATATGATATATAATCCAATTTTGATGTTTGCACATGCATGTAATTTAGATATTTCTTGACTTTTCGGTTCAACGCTAACGGAAAATGAAACAGAAATTTAATGGTTAAGTCAAGTTATGTTTTCTAAGGTAGAATTAAACTGTTTAGAAGTTGATCTAGATTTAACTCTGTATTTGATGTAGAGCAAAGCTTTCTTGAGGAATATCCCTGCTTAAATAAGACAGTAAAGTTACATGTATTGGATGCATATTTCTTGGTCCGTCTTGTCAATACGGTTTATGAATATCTTTCTATGGCTGCATCCGAGAAAGTGCCAAAGTAGTGAGGGTGTATTTGATAGAATTTTATCGATGCCGGATGTATATTTGATACTAGATAAATTCAAGTGAAAGTGGAAATCCTGAACGTGCCAAAGTTGTCAGGACTACATCGGTAGCTTGATTTTATCATTGGCAAGTGAAACCTTGATACGCCTCATTGTGAACGTGCCAAAGCTGTCATAACGAGAAACGATCAGGACCCAAATCAGGAGTCACAGTGAGTGTGATTGACAATGAGTTGTCCACCTAATGAATATACGTAGGCGAGATCGTGCCAAAGCTGTGAGTCGAAATATATTCATGAGGTCCACTTCTCACTATAGAATTCGATTTAATTATTGAATTCCCGTTTTGTGTGGGAGATTACGGTATTACGTAAAGTAATGTGAGACACTGCTGGGTTAAAAATTCATAACAAAAGTAGTGTGTAATTTTATGGAAATTGCTGTTTTTGTTTTCCTTTATTCTATATTGTTAATATAATTTTACTTCTAATCCACTGCATGCATATTATTTGAATATGTTTTCTGACTTCACTTATGGTTGAGTATTTCTAGAATAGGTTCTAGAATGTAAGTAGACTTGGATATTGTTAGATTAGTCAAAACCATCGGGAATTGTTGTTCCGATTTTCTTGAAAATCAAGATGGTTAATGACTTATTTACTAAGTCACGATAGGTAATCTAAATAGATATATATTTTAGGATATAATTGTCTAAAGATAACAGTTTCTTGTGCAGTAAGATTGACGTGAATTAGTTCATGTCTCTAGATTCTTGATTGGCATTAAGAAAACTCCATTAGGTATTTTTTTATCTTATAATGACGTTTCTTGGCTTTAGTGATTTTTCGAAGTCACGTGTTTGACACAGTTTGCTAATCAATTATTTACAATTGTTGTGAATAATTGAAGGTAAATTATAAAGCTAAAGAAAGAAGATGTGTATAGTTGTGTGTAGAGAATACGATTCTCACAATACGACAACTGTAGGTATTGGATACCAGATCTCCCATCTAGTTATTCAAAATAATGTTTAATGATTATTTTGATATTTGATATCAGAACTTGCGACTATTGGATAGTTACATATTCTTTATAAATAATTGTTACATATTTTAATAGGACTAGTAGTGTCATTGATGGAGAGATAAACATTAAGAAAAATATTCGGTTAACTAAATAACTGAAAACACTGCTTTATGATATTTTATCACATAAGCATTATATGCTTATTCCGTATGGTAAAGGATGGTTTGATACAAGATCATACCATTTATCCTTATCAATTTAATGAATATTGTATTCGGGATGTGATTAAATATCATTTAACCAATGATCATCATTGGACCACAGATTTATTAAACTAATACGTTAGATGTATGTAGTTTAATGAATTAGAAATTGCCTTGTATAGTTTTCTTTATTTCGTAACTTAGTTAATGAGTTGTCATGACTTAGTTGCGTGTTTCTAAAAGAATCTATATTGAACGTCTTGAATGGTTTGAGAACTTTCAATATGTTTTTTTATGAAACGCGGATAAAATATTTTGAATGGTTCAAAGATATTCTATTTGAAGTGTTGAAAACTATAATTTTAAAATTCATCGTGAGTCTTTGAATTGTTCAAGGATGTTTGATATGATCAAACAAATGAATTTATGGCAATTAGTTCTAAATTTATTTAATGAATGTGATTCTTACTCAATATTATTCTTCTACGATTCCATCGTGATGGAATTGGTCAGTGGGAGAAATCGAATCTTTTATGATTTGATTCGTTTGATATTGAGTGTTACTAAATTAGTTTTAATACTCTTGGGGATATTCTCCAGTAACACTAATTCATCATTTTAATTAATATTTCATTAGTTTCTACATTTACGTATATGATATGTATAGGTAGAAAATTCGAATCTTGAAAAGTTTTGAGATTTGAATATTTCTTTTGTATAATGGTTATATAATTGAAAGTACTTGCGCCTTGGAGGTACAAGTAAAGTTTGTCTTTAATTCTATTTAATAGAATATTATATTCTATTTGATAGAATATCTTTTCTACGATCCCGAGTAATAAAATTATTTTATTACTTGGTGTGTAACATTAGATTTTGACCATTGTAGAAAAGACTTGACTTAACGAAGTCAATTGTAAGAATGATGAACTATAAATGGAACTACATAATTAATAAGATGAAAGGACCCTTAGAAAGCTTCCATATAAGTCCAATAGGATGTCAGAATAATTAGCGTAGTATTTGATACTTAATGGTTCTGTTGTTTTCTTATCAAAGAAAATTATCCTATAACTTATAGTGGAAGCGATATTTGATATCGGTTTCGGAAGTTAGCATTAAACCATAGATCTAAAATTGTTCATAGCTTACTACAATCAAGTTCGTAACTTGATTGAGCTTTCGTTATGAATCGTTCATAAAATGTGCAAATTGTTTGCGCAACAAAAGCAAAGTGAGCTTGTTAAAGGTTTGAACTTTATAGCATGACAGTGTGAAAGGTTATTGTGGGGACACAGAAACTGGGCGACACATGCTGTCCCGGGCACGCGGCCCGGTTGGGAGTATGGAGTAGCCCGCGGGGGACTAAACCGGAGAATAATAGAGTCGCCACCCGGTGTGAACCGGGAAAATGAGATTTAAGGCCGCACTCACCCCTTGCAAGGGAAGACCTCAAACCGTTGGGTTCAGAATGGTCCCTTACTTATGCCACTTGTAATAAAATGATTTGTGCAATAATCTAACCAAGCCTAAGC
The DNA here is from genome assembly GCA_019454045.1 of Zanthoxylum bungeanum. Taxonomy (NCBI): domain Eukaryota; kingdom Viridiplantae; phylum Streptophyta; class Magnoliopsida; order Sapindales; family Rutaceae; genus Zanthoxylum; species Zanthoxylum bungeanum. The sequence goes on from SKCR01020786.1 coordinate 137,147, forward strand.
AACATATTTCCAAGGATAATCTATTTCCAAGTTCGCATGCATAAATCAAAGGTTCATCTAAGTTCACATGTAACACATTTTTAAGTTTGCATACAACCTATTTGCATATAATCTATGTCCGAATTTGCATGCATAAAGATCAATATGGCTAGCATACAATGTTATAAGCACATTACATTCCATCATAGGCATGCCAGTAGATAATAATTGTACAATCACGCATGAAAGCAAATCAGAATAACGACGAGCATATAACTTCATGAACATGTTGAATGGATGAATGCGGAAACATAATTAGGTAACTACCGTGTAAACATGCATCATGGAAACGAACATGTAATCTTGTGAACACAATGAATGACTAAATGCGAGAACATGAACAATAAAAAAGGCAAATGACAAAATGAGTAACCATGCTTGAGATGTGATGGAAGATGGCCTGTTTACCGTGGCATTCGTCCGTCGTTCGTGCGGCGTTCGTATCCGCGTTCGAATGGTAAACAGAAGGTTCGCGTTCGAGTAGCATTCGTAAACGCGTTCGAACGGAAATGAAACAGAATGCTCACGTTCGTATGGCGTTCGAAAATGTGTTCGAACGGAAATGAGACCTGATGCATGATTAGGCAAAATGCATGCGCGTTCGAGTTGCGTTCGTAAACGTGTTCGAACGAACTGAGACAGAAAACATGCGTTCGTACGGCGTTCTGAAACGTGTTCGAACGGGGTTACAGCAGTGACCCCCAAAATACGGTAAACAACATGACACATACAGGAACGGATGAATATATGACGCCTAATAAATAATAACGAGCTACAAGGCGTGGCAAAGCATCGTGGTAAAGGATTTTAACCTCTCAAAATAAAGGACCTTTAATCGCACTTACTAAGCCCATGCGCTTTATCTCATCATTACATAAACCAATAGCATGCAGAAATCAAGTAGCGAATAATAAACAAATCACCACAACATAAAACGAAATATGCGCCGTTTACTCAAGTGGTACGTGGAGTTGTATCCTGAGTATAGATCATACTACTGTCCATTCGGAATCGGCTATGAAATTTATGTCCGGGTTTCCATCCTATATACCACGAGAGGCGACATATTTTTCATTTTATTCAAGGGCCACAACATACATCATGCAACGACTCTCATGCGAATAAAATTCAATAAACAATTAAAAGATGAATATAAACTAATGAGAAATGTGTCCTCAGTTCTAACCTTTTAAATCACCTCTCGGATGTACGGTACACGACCGTCGGAAGGGCTAACACTCCGCAACTCCTCCAGTTCACTGGTTCACTGCTCTCGTTCATTGTCTCACTGTTTTGAGTCGTCGTTCTCCATGTTTTGCTGTTATTTTTACTGTATTTCGCTGCTCTTTTGGTGACGTTTTCTGGTCACTACGTTTGCTGTAATTAGGCTACTGTTCTTGGTGTATTTGGGCTGCTGTTTGGGTGTGATTTTCGGTGGTGTTATGGTGTGGTTCGGGGGCTGTTTTGGTGAGGTAAAGGGGCTGTTCGGGATGTGTTTTGGTCAAGGCAAAGGGGTTTTTTGGTTTGTGATTTTCGGTTATTGAGAGTGAGGGAGAGTTGTGTCAATGTGCTTGGGTGTTTCTTGTGTGAATGAACTAGGATTTTTCTGTGTGAATGAGCTAGGGTGTCAATGCCTTGCAAAATTTTTGTGGTTTTTATCAATATGCTAGGGGGGAAATGTCTTGGTTTTGAGTTTCTTTTATAGGCAAAGAGCTAGGGTTTCCATGGGATTATTTAAAAAGGAAAGGGATCAAATAGTAAGGGAGGAATTTTTGTATTTAATTAAGATATGATTTAGTTTCAAACAAGGAAAACCAAAGATTGATGGGGGACAAAATTAGTTCAATTTAGGAAGTCAATATATTTAATTTGTGTTGTTTAGGTATAATATTTGTTAAGTTAGGAATACAATATTTTATATTAGGAATAATATTTGTTGATTGATTTTAATTAGGCATGATTTTATATAATGTTTTATTTTAATTTGGTATATGATTTTTTAGATTTTATTTAATTCCACATGTGTTAAATATGTGTTTTATTAATTTGGATGTGTTTTATGGGCTTTGGTGGGCTAATTGGACTTGGGTGTGAGGCTAGCAGCAAAACCAGAAATACCGACGCTGTTCGAACGCATCTTCGAACGCTACATGAACGCCCGCAATCTGCTTGTCGTTCGAACGAAGTAACGAACGCAACACGAACGAAAACAGTGAACTTGTGAAATGAATCCGATGACATACTTGTTCTGAATTTCCCCTTCCGATGTTTGTTTCTCGCGACTTCCGTGACATAAAAGGTAGTGCCTCTAGATGAGACTTATCATAGGTACTTATATGCAAAAATACAGTGCCTACAGTCGCCCCCACTTTGATGGGACTTGTGTAATGTGCAACAGTGACGAACCTATCAAAGTTATGCAATGCATTTTCACTTACCTGGCTCGCCAGCTGCCACTTAACTTGCCTGTTGTGCTGAGATGCTTTGACCTTTGGGCTTTGTTCCCGAATTGCGTTTAGAGAGAGCTTTATTCCCCTGAGCTTTATTCCCGAGTTGTTTTGAAAGTGGGCTTTATTCCTCTAGGCTTTGTTCCCGAACTACTTTGAAAGTGAGCTTTATTCCCCTGGGCCTTGTTCCCGAACTGCTTTGAAAGTGGGATTTATTCCCCTAGGCTTTGTTCCCGAGCTATGTTAAGATAGAGCTTTATTCCCTTGGGCTGTATTCCCGAACTGTGTCAAGATAGAGCTTTATTCTCTTGGGCCTTGTTCCCGAACTGTGTTAAGATAAAGCTTTATTCTCTTCGGCTTTGTTCCTGAACTGTGTTAAAAATAGAGCTTTATTCCCTTGGGCTGTATTCCCAAACTGTGTCAAGATAGAGCTTTATTCCCCTGGGCCTTGTTCCCGAACTGCTTTGAAAGTGGGCTTTATTCCCATGGGCTGTATTCTCGAACTGCTTTGAAAGTGGGCTTTATTCCCATAAGCTTTGTTCCCGAGCTATGTTAAGATAGAGCTTTATTCCATTGGGCTGTATTCCTGAACTGTGTCAAGATAGAGCTTTATTCTCTTGGGCCTTGTTCCCGAACTGTGTTAAGATATAGCTTTATTCCCTTGGGCTGTATTCCCGAACTGTGTCAAGATAGAGCTTTATTCCCCTGGGCTGTATTCCCAAACTGTGTTAAGATAAAGCTTTATTCCCCTGGGCTGTATTCCCGAACTGTGTCAAGATAGGGCTTTATTCCCCTGGGCTGTATTCCCGAACTGTGTCAAGATATGGCTTTATTTCCCTGGGCTGTATTCCCGAACTGTGCTGAATGTGGGCTTTATTCCTGAATTGTACTAAATGTGGGCTTTATCCCCGATCTGAGCTGACTGTGGGCTTCGACCCTGGGATGCATCTCTGAAACTGCTGATGACGTGGGTTACAACCCTGGGACGCATCCCCGAAACTGCTGATGATATGAGTTACAACCCTGGGACGCATCCCCAAAACTGTTGATGACGTGGGTTACAACCCTGGGACGTATCCCCGAAACTGCTGATGATATGGGTTACAACCTTGGGACTCATCCCCAAAACTGCTGATGACGTGGGTTACAACCCTGAGACGCATCCCCAAACTGATACTGATATGCGGGCCTCGACCCCAAGATGATGCGGATGTGGGTCTCGCCCCCAAGCTGATATTGATGTGGGCCTCGGCCCTGAACTGGTACTGAGGTGGGCCTCGCCCACAGACCGATACTGATATGGGCCTCAAACCCAGACTGATACTGAAACTAATGTGGGCCTCTCCCCCAGAGTGCCATACCCGACAAGACTGATGTTGATGCTAATGTGGGCCTCGCCTCCAGAGTGCCATACCCAAAACTCAAACTCAAATGGGCCTCAACCCTGGGATTATTACCCGAATCCGGTACTATGCTTTTCACCGTTTCTGATTAGCTTGTTCTTTGCCGCTTTCTCTTTTCTTCTTCAAAGCCTGTGAACACAAAACAAAACAAACACAAAAGGATGCAAAATGTGTTACGTGTATGCATGCATGAATGTTCCTATCCCGTCGGGTTAGGTCTTCTGCCAATTCTCTTGGTGACTGCTCAGTCTTCTTTTCCTCAGGCAAGCCACTGCTTCAATCTGTCTACGTTGATCGGCTTGGTGAACTAATTCCCTTCCAAGTCTGATATTCTCACTGCCCCCATTTCCCAATTTCTGAATGGCTATCTTATCTTTTCTGCTTGCTTATTCCGAGGATTCCTCGTGTTCTAAACATCACTGAATTTCATAGTACCCAGGTTGAATGCTTTTCTCAAATATGCTCATATTGCAGAAGAGATCCAGCGAAATGAACGTCTTTATTATCATGAAAAAAGGTTCGAACAAGTAGACAAAACCAATGTCTTTATTAAAAATACAGGATCAAATAAACTAGGAGGAACATCTTCATCATTCGCAGCATTGCCTTCTCCCTTGACCTATGGTTCTTTACTACTATTATCCTTTATCTCAATGCAAGAAGCCTGATGGTTGAGAGTTTGGAGGACAAAGGTTTCAGGTAGGCCAGAGTTGATCATATAGGTGGGTGGTGGAATGGAGTGGTAATTAGGCAATGGATTTTTGTATGTGTTAGGTTGTTCTTTTTCTGGATTGGGTATTTTATGGGAGTCAATGAGGTTTTGGACCTCATGCCTAAGGCGGGTACAATTGTCGGTGTCATGGCCTTTTTCTTGATGGAATTAACAATACTGGTTTAGGTTGAGGTACGGTGGTACATGGTTCGGAAATGGCCTAGGTTCCAAAGGTTTTAGAAGTACTTGTACCTTCAGCTTTTCAAACACCTTTGATAAAAGTTTACCAAGATCGGAGAATCGCCTGTTCTTGACGGTAGCGATCTCGGCAGTATCGGGCTTGGTCTCAGAAGGCCCCCCAAAAGTTCTTCTATTCTGGCCATAAAACTTTCTGTTGTCAGCCTCATCTTCTTCTATATCCATGACAGTTTCCCTCAACTGTCGAAAATCTGCTATCATGGAGGTCATCCTCCTCAGCTTGTCATAAATCGAGGGCTTGGTACCCTTGATAATCATCTTTATCTGGTCCTTCTCAGAGGGCCGAGTCTGTATTTTCAGAAGCTGGCTTCTCCAGCGGTCTACATACTCCTTGAAGCTTTCTTCCGGCTTCTGCTTAGTGTTCTCCAAATCACGGAGTGACAAGTCGATCTCTAAGTCTGTAACATATTGCTTCAGAAAAGCATCAGCTAGTTCCCTCCAATCTTCCTTAACCTTTTTCTCAAGGTTGTGATACCACACTACAGGTGCCCCCTCAAGTGACATCCCAAACATCTTCTGAACTCGGCACTGTGTCAGGCCTACTGAACTCATCACCGAGACATATTGCCGCAGATGGACCCTCGGGTCCCCATTCCCATTGAACTTGGCCATATATGGCATTTTGAACTGAGCTGGCAGCTGTTCTTCGAAGGTCATTGCCTCATAATCTAACAACTCTTCATCCTTACCCTTCATCTTACGGGGAACTGACTCTACCTGATCACAGAGTTTCTGTATCTCGGCCTGAAACCCTACTATTCTCTCCGCAGTATATTCGGCCAAATCATCATCAAAAGCGGGGATGTCATCCCCCAACCTATTCGAAGGCTTCTCACGCCTTACATTCTCAGAGTTTCCCCCAGCACGGGGCACAGCCATATTTTCCATGGCAGTAGTTAAGGTTTGCAACTGTTCGGTAATCTTGGCGAAACCATTCTCCAACTGATCTATCCGAGGTACCTCGTTATCGGATGTACTCATATCTGTTACCGGTCTTTTAGTGAGTCTTCCCTCTTCCCTAACCCAACGGAAATCTATGATGGCTTTCAGAACACAAGGGTTAGCATGATGCATGTATGCATGAGGTGCATGAGATGCGTGCGATATAAGGAATATATCAACTCATTAAAATTTTCACACAAATCGGCCCATCATCATTTTAGAAGCTTTTGGGCTAACTGTCATAGGAGTGAACTCGTCCCAGTTTAAATGGCCCAACAAGTTCACATCTCATGGCAAGAAGTCCAACCGTATCCAAATGATAATGTTCCTAAACATAAACATATAATGGCCCATTGGCGTTTTAGAGGCTTTTTGGCCCAATCATCATAAGATATACTCTTGTCCCAGTTTAAATGGCCCAACAAGCCCATACCTCATGACAAAAGGTCTGAATAGATCCAAACGACAATGTTCCTAAACACAAGCATACAAAAATAATTTCTATAGAGTGGCCCATCAATATTTCAGAAGCTTTTGGCCCAATTGTCATAGGATACGAACTCGTCCCAGTTTAAATGGCCCAACAAGTTCGTATTTCTGACAAGAAGTCCAACTGCATCCAAATGAGGATGGTCCACAAGCACAAGGAAATAGTTGCTATAGGCCATACAATTTCGGTCTACGTGTAGGTTTGCGGGAGTGTAGACAAAGACTCTCGCTGGCGAAGGATTACCCATAACTAGGTCTCCCCACTCAAGGGTTCGAGCGACCAAGTGAGCGCAACTTTTTTATACCTTGAGGTACGTGCCAAAGAGTTATGGTGTGTGACTGACTGTCAGATGGATTTCCCGTTGTAGATTCCCCAGAGGGAGGGTATAGCGAGGCTCTCTTAAGTACCCTAGCCTCTTAGGCTCTTATCGCTTGGTGACAGGAATAAACAACGAGTCCTCCAAATTAGTCCATCACAATAGGCTATAAGTAAATGATCATCTAAGTGCCTTCACAACTTTTCCTTATAGAAAGGTAGTGAATGAAGGAAGACACCAAACCATTACCCAGCCTAAACAATATGCCTTTGATTAAACCCATTTTAACCCATAGTAGACACGGTTAATTAAAGCACAAATCATAATATTACAAGACATTATTTTGGGGCCGATTCTCTATCCCCATTGGAGTCGCCAGACTGTGGGGACACAGAAATTGGATGACGCATGTTGTCCCGGGCTCGCGGCCTGGTTGGGAGTACGGAGTAGCCCGCAGGGGACTAAACCGGAGAATAATGAAGTCGCCACCCGGTGTGAACCAGGAAAATGAGATTTAAGGCCGCACTCACCCCTCGCAAAGGAAGACCTCAAACCGTTGGGTTTGGAATGGTCCCTTACTTATGCCACTTGTAATAAAATGATTTGTACAATAATCTAACCAAGCCTAAGCAACATATTTCCAAGGATAATCTATTTCCAAGTTTGCATGCATAAATCAAAGGTTCATCTAAGTTCACATGTAACATATTTTTAAGTTTACATACAACTTATTTGCATATAATCTATGTCCGAATTTGCATGCATAAAGATCAATATGGCTAGCATACAATGTTATAAGCACATTACATTCCATCATAGGGATGCCAGTAGATAATAATTGTACAATCACATATGAAAGCAAATCGGAATAACGGCGAGCATATAACTTCATGAACATGTTGAATGGATGAATGCGGAAATATATTTAGGTAACTACCGTGTAAACATGCATCATGGAATGAACATGTAATCTTGTGAACACAATGAATGACTAAATGCGAGAACATGAACAATCAAAAAGGCAAATGACAAAATGAGTAACCATACTTGAGATGTGATGGAATATGGCCTGTTTACCGTGGGCGTTGGTGCGGCGTTCGTATCCGCGTTCGAACTGTAAATAGAAGGTTCACGTTCGAGTAGCGTTCGTAAATGCGTTCGAACGGAAATGAAACAGAATGCTCACGTTTGTATGGCATTCGGAAACGCGTTCGAACGGAAATGAGACCTGATGCATGATAAGGCAAAATGCATGCGCGTTCGAGTTGCGTTCGTAAACGCATTCGAATGAACTGAGACAGAAAACATGCGTTCGTGCGGTGTTCTGAAACGCGTTCGAACGAGGTTACAACAGTGACTCCCAAAATGCGATAAACAACATGACACATACGTGAACGGATGAATAGATGACGCCTAATAAATAATAACGGACTACAAGGCGCGGCAAAGCATCGTGGTAAAGGATTTTAACCTCTCAAAATAGAGGACCTTTAATCGCACTTACTAAGCCCATGCGCCAACAACACAATACATATATAAAAAAATGAAGACAATGATATCGAACTTCGTGTATCCGATTGAACATATCTCACATCCAATCGAATATACATTATCCGGTGCGGCAAAACATCGTGGTAAATGATTTTAACCTCTCAAACTAGAGGACCTTTAATCGCACTTACTAAGCCCATACGCTAATAACACGATGCATATAAGAAATAAAGACAACAATATCGGACTTCAGATACCCGATTGAACACATCTCACATTCAACCGAATATACATCATTCGGCACGGCAAAACATCGTGGTAAATGATTTTAACCTATCAAAATACAGGACCTTTAATCGCACTTACTAAGCCCATGCGCTTTATCTCATCATTACATAAACCAATATCATGCAGAAATCAAGTAGCGAATAATAAAAAAATCACCATAACATAAAACGAAATATGCACCATTTACTCAAGAGGTAGGTGGAGTTGTATCCCGAGTACAGATCATACTACCGTCCATTCGGAATCGGCTATGAAATTTATGTCTGGGTTTCCATCCTATATACCACGAGAGGCGACACATTTTTCATTTTATTCAAGGGCCACAACATACATCATGCAATGACTCTCATGCGAATAAAATTCAATAAACAATTAAAAGATGAATATAAACTAATGAGAAATGTGCCCTCAGGTCTAACCTTTTAAATCACCTCTCGGATGTATGGGCTTTGGTGGGCTAATTGGGCTTGGGTGTAAGGCAAGCAGCAAAACCAGAAATACCGACGCCGTTCGAACGCATATTCGAATGCTACACGAACGCCCATAATCTGATTGTCGTTCGAACGAAGTAACGAACGCAGCACGAACGAAAATAGTGAACTTGTGAAATGAATCCGATGACATATTTGTTCTGAATTTCCCCTTCCGACGTTCGTTTCCCGCGACTTCCTTGACATAAAAGGTAGTGCCTCTAAATGAGACTCATCATAGGGACTTATATGCAAAAATACAGTGCCTACAGTTATACCCAGTAATCTATTGTAGATTCTGAGGAAACTTGTCTCTAGTCATACTAATGGAACAATTAAGGATCTGTTGGTTAATGTTGATATTAAACTATGTATTTTGGCTAAAAATGCAAAGTGGCGTTCCTGAATGGTTTCTTCGAATGAGAGATCCATTGTGGTTTCTTTGTTTGAAGAGTTCATTCTAGAATGGCCCTAGAATTTATATTCTGCTAAGATCACAGTTTGATATACTAGCTTATAGAGCCTATTGTAGACTCAGATAAACTCTCCGGAAACCTGTGTTTTCTAATTTTGATAACAGTCAGATTGTCTGATTTTATCAAAGCATAAAGAATACAAATATGATAGTAGGGTCAGTGGGAGCATACAATTTTCTTTCTAGTATTGTATATCCTAACGACATTATCATAATTAATGTAATAATGAGATGTTTATGAGGTAAAAGATTTACTTAAGTCTTATTTTCTCCGTGAAAGCAGTGAGAGTAGTCTCTGTAATATTCGATATAAAGTTTTATATATGATATAAAACAAGAGACTTGTGAGATACTCCCATTAGTCGTGCATTAGATATGATCTAATAAAGGACACATAAAAACTATATGTATGACAGTTAGTATAACTGTTTGACAGTTAGTGTGTCTCTTGTATATAGTATTCATCTTTCATAAAGGATGATTCCTTTGTCGAAAGAGAAATTGATTAGAATGTCTAGTCAATCTTATGCATCATGGGATAATGGCATAATGAATACTATATTATGTGCGATTAAAGATATCAATTTAATCGCAATAGTTACGAGCTATTTTAATGCGATGTAGACCATAGGATGTGTCTTGAAACAAGTTCTTTGTTATCTTTGAGATATTAAGAACGAGTTTCTTATTCCTGGAAAATATAATCTGCAACCATTAGGGTCAGATTAGTTTTGAGTCCAATTATGACGTTAGATGGTCTACGTCATATAAAATCAGAAAAGATGCAGTGAGAATGTCACCGTTGATTTTACTGAATCAGTAGAATTAATTGTAACTTATGAAGTATTGACTTATGAAGTTGCATAGTGACCTTATAGATTAGAAGTTTTGATATTAGTATTGTGTTAGCTATTGTCTACATAGTATTTTGGATTTGATCTCTAAATACATAGACAACTTAATATCTATAGCACAATATTAATATCGCATCTGAGTCATATTGATGTAGAACTTGGGTTCTACAAAATATGAATGATGATGGTCAAGGGAAACGATTGGGTTTGTTGGACAAACTCAATCTGTTATAGCGGGCTTACTTGTTATTGCCTACCTTTTGAGTGCTAGGTGAGCTCTTGAGGGCCATGAGTATGTGATACATACATAGATGTGTATATGATACCGTGGATTAGCACTAGAACAAGTGGGAGAAATTGTTAAGGTTGGTGCTCAGAGTGACAATCCGGATCGTATTTATGTCCGATTCATGAATACGAATAATGTATTTTTCCGTAATATTACTTATTTAATGGTAGCACCTCTTGTCTTTTATATACATATTCGATCTAATTACGATTAGATATCTAATTATGATTAGATTGAAACTAAATCTGATTTAGTGATACATGTATTAGACAAAGACCCTATGATTTACATTGTAGTGCGCAGTTACAACGTTGTTTGTAATTGACATTGGGAATCATCACTATAAGTTGTATATAGGGGTATGCATCGGTCGGTTCGTTCGGTTAATCCTTAATTTTTTAACCGTAATCGAAATTTTTGGTTAAATAAAAGTGTGACCGATTTAACCAATTTATGACACATAACCATTAACCAATTAACCATTATATTTCGGTCGGTTATGGTTAATTCAGTTATTAACCAATCCAATAAATTAAAATTTAATATTTTTTTATAATTTTTAATTAGTAAAATTATATATGATATAGGTCGGTTCTACCGATTTTTTCGGAACGTTTCAACCGGTCGAACCACTGACGCATTAAATTTTTTGGATCACTAATTCGATCACATATCCGATTCTAAAAATACTGATTCTAACTAACATTTGATTAAATATATCTATATTTAATTACATGCGAGAGAAATATTTTTTAAACCCTCGATGATTGCCACGGCCTCAGATTTCCTTCCAAACCTACCATGTTAGAAATTTTAAGGGCCACGAATCCACCACGATGCAAAATCTACATATTTGAAATTTTATGTATTTTTACCTTTAAATTCTTGAGAGAAATTAAAAAGAGTCAAAACCAAGCTGTTAATGTAGCTTGTCATTTGAATTTTATCAATTTTATTTTCGGGTAGTATTATCAAATCAATATAACTACAACCAATTGAGAGTTTACATGCAGACTATCTTAACTCTAAAAAATTAAAGGATTCGCATGAGCTAATATATATATATATATATATATATATATATATAATATATATATATATATATAATATATATATATATATATATATATATATATATGGTTTAATTTCGGTTAATCGGTCGGTTCGGTTATACGAATCTCATAACCGTAACCGAACCGAATAACCGAAAAAGTTAAAAATTTAAACCGCAATAACCGATTTAACCAAATTAATCGAACCGTAATAAAAAAAATGGGTCGGAACGATTCGGTTAATCGGTTTAAACCGATTAATGCACACCCATAGTTGTATATCCTTAAATAAAGTTCATGGTCAAGATTTAATAACACGGGTCGATTCGTAAAATCCACTGAAACCAGTACATGTCGTATATCGTGACTTGGTCCAATGGTTTATCCCAATGAACCATGAGTCTCGAGAGACTTGAATAGATATGTAGGTGTTTATTTGATAAATACTGAATGACTCAATGAAGATTTCCTAATAGATGGTACACCAACGTCAATAGGAATCTTCTCGAGTTGAGCGAGCATAGTGGTCCTTCGACTTGAGATACCACAATTGATATATGAGTTATCCTTCACACTTTGATGGCAGTCACGTTACCGATCTATTAAGATCAGACCTCCGCCTGTTCATTGGGTGTGGATTGATGCTCATGATATCCAGTGCGTATCAAGATAGAATCCGTCAGTCCTGTGTACAAGGCATATGTTTCCTACACGTGTTTGCGATCTAGTAAATCCATGGCCGTGGTATAACTTCGGAAGCGATTTTCGAGTGTTATTTAGAGATCGTAAATTTGAAAGTCGACTATATATTACCATAAGGATTTGACGTTCTTATTTATATCCCAAGTATAATATGGATAGCCTGTGACAGAGGGATTATACTTATGCATTGAACTCGACTTGCATAGTTTAACGAGATTATCCGTGGTCGTAATAATTCATGAGTGGGTGAATTATGGACACGAAATTGGATTTCATGATGGATAAACCTAAACTTAGAGAGTCCCACAATACTTCACCGGATTAAATGAATTAATTCGAATCGTTTAAACGGTTAAACGAAAAAACATGCTTTAGGGAATTTTGGTCAATTAATAATTAATGTGAATTTGTATTTGATACAAAATTCTATTTGATACATGTTAATTAATTATCAAATGAGACTTTGACACATGCCATTAATATATGTATTTGTTATTTAATGTAAATAAAAATACATATATAATAATAATTAAATTAATTAATTATTTAGATATTTAAATGTTAAATATTTGAATAATTAAATGATATTCTTTTTCATAATTGTTCTGAAAAATGTTTAATTATTATTGGTAACAAGTGGCATATTCATTTAAGTTTGAAGTTATCAAATTGAATTTGACAACTTAAAATCTTATTAGATTTTTTTTTTTTCAAAACGATAAAAATGCCCCTCACCCCTAAATTTCGGCCATGTGCATATTTAAATGGAAAAATTATTATCTCTTTCATTAAGCTTGTCTTGGCCAAGTTTCCACCATTTAGAGAGCTTCCAAAAATTATTTTTGAGAAAAATGAATAAATCAAGAAGAAAGCTTAAGAAAATTTGAAAATTTTAAGGTAATCTTTAATATTCTTAAGCTTAGAAAGTTTGTTTCTTGTTCTTGAGTATCTATAATTTTTCTAGGGTTTACTTTATTTCTTAGATTTTGGGGCTTTTTGATTTGGAGGATGGATTTGGAGGCTAGATGTATGTGTGAAGTTAGATTAGATAATATTAGTGTATTATTAGTTCAGTTTTGTCATTTGATATCTTGTTACCATTCTAGAGTGTTATGAACACTCTTGTAATGCCTATAATTTTTCTTGGGTGCTTTATTGGTGGTGGCTTGGCTTGATGTTGTGAGTAATATGATTAATGTTAAGAAAATTGGAGTAAATCATAAAATATTGATATTTTTGGTTTCTGGATCAGATCTGGAAATCTGGGTTTATGGTGATGACAATTATGTCATATAAATGTATTGGATGTGTTTGGGGTATTGGAAAAATTGCTGGAAACTGTTTCGGAGTTGAAATATGCGAAAATGGCAAAAAACGGCGTTACTGGGTGATTTTTGAGCCAACCGGGTGACGGCTGCCCAAACAGTGAGTTGGTCACTATTCGGGCAGCCCATGAATCGGCCTAGTACTGTTAGGGCTGACCTGGGCAGCCCTCATGTGCATTGGGTGGTTGGTTCGGTCAAAAATGTGTTTGATGCCATTTTACGGAACAACGTTTTTCGTTATAAGTTTCGCGATGTTTCTTAACTATTTATGTCGTTATTTGATATCGAATAAATATGTTTGGTGAAATATGAATAAATTATTCATATTGGATATTGAATCGGTAATTTAAAAAGTTTTAAAATTATAATTTCACCCGAACCGCGAGCTTCCGCCACGCCAAATCCAAAAAAAAATGGTATCAGAGCAGGTCTGATCCTTCATCTATTATATTTGTCATGCTTGATATATGATATATAATACAATTTTGATGTTTGCACATGCATGTAATTTAGATATTTCTTGACTTATCGGTTCTACGCTAACGGAAAATGAAACATAAATTTAATGGTTAAGTAAAGTTATGTTTTCTAAGGTAGAATTGAACTGTTTAGTAGTTGATCTAGATTTAACTCTGTATTTGATGTAGAGCAAAGCTTTATTGAGGAATATCCCCGCTTAATTAAGGCAGTAAAGTGACATGTATTAGATGCATATTTCTTTGTCCGTCTTGTCAATACGGTTTATGGATATCTTTCTATGGATGCATCCGAGAAAGTGCCAAAGCAGTGAGGGTGTAGTTGATAGAATTTTATCGATGCCGGATGTATATTTGATACTAGATAAATACAAGTGAAAGTGGAAATCATGAACGTGCCAAAGCTATCAGGACTACATCGGTTGCCTGAGTTTGTCATTGGCAAGTGAAGCCTTGATACGCCTCTTTGTGAATGTGCCAAAGCTGTCATAACGAGAAACGGTCAGGACCAAAATCAGGAGTCATAGTGAGTGTGATTGACAATGAGTTGTCTACCTAATGTATATACGTAGGCGAGATCGTGCCAAAGCTGTGAGTCGAAATATATTCATGGGGTCCACTTCTCACTATGGAATTCGATTTAATTATTGAATTCCTATTTTGCGTTGGAGATTACGGTATTACGTAAAGTAGTGAGAGACACTGCTGGGTTAAAATTCATAACTAAAGCAGTGTGTAATTTTATGGAAATTTCTGCTTTTGTTTTCCTTTATTCTATATTGTTAATATAATTTTACTTCTAATACACTGCATGCATATTATTTGAATATGTTTTCTGAATTCACTTATGGTTGCGTATTTCTAGAATAGGTTCTAGAATGTAAGTAGACTTGGATATTGTTAGATTAGTCAAAACCATCGGGAACTGTTGTTCCGATTTTCTTGAAAATCAAGATGGTTAGTGGCTTAGTTACTAAGTCAAGATTGGTAATCTAAATAGATATCTGTTTTAGGATATAATTGTCTAGAGATAATAGTTTCTTGTGCAGTAAGATTGCCGTTAATTAGTTCATGTCTCGAGATTCTTGATTGGCATTAAGAAAACTCCATTAGGTATTTGTTTATTTTACAATGACGTTTCTTGGCTTTAGTGATTTTTCGAAGTCACGTGTTTGACACAGTTTGCTAATCAATTATTTGTAATTGTTGTGAATAATTGAAGGTATTATAAAGCTAAAGAAAAGAGATATGTATAGTTGTGTGTAGAGAATACGATTCTCATAATAGATGGTACACCAACGTCAATATGAATCTTCTCGAGTTGAGCGAGCATAGTGGTCATTCGACTTGAGATACCACAGTGGATATATGAGTTATCCTCCTTACTTTGATGGCAGTCACGTCACCAATCTATTAAGATCGGATCTCCGCTTGTTCATTGGGTGTGGACTGATGCTCATGATTTCCAGTGCGTATCAAGATAGAATCTGTCAGTCTTTTGTACATGGCATATGTTTCCTATACGTGTTTGCGATCTAGTAAATCCATGGCCGTGGTATAACTTCGAAAGTGAGTTCCGAGTGTTATTTAGAGATCATAAATTTGAAAGTCAACTATTTTATACCATATGGATTTGAGGTTCTTATCTATATCCCCGGTATAATATGGATAGCCTGTGGTGGAGGGATTATACGTATGCAATGACCTCGACTTGCATAGTTTAGCGAGATTATCCGTGGTCGTCATAATTCATTAGTGGGTGAATTATGGACACGAAATTGGATTTCGTGATGGATAAACCTAAACTTAGAGATTCCCACAATATGAAGTGTATTCGTTGAGCACTTGGGCAACACTTTATGAATAATACAGATTATTCATAATACTTCACCGGATTAAATGAGTTTATTCGAATCGTTTAAACGGTTAAACGAAAACACATGCTTTATGAAATTTTATTCAATTAATAATTAATGTGTATTTGTATTTGATACATATTAATTAATTATCAAATGAGACTTTGATACATGCCATTAATATATGTATTTGTTATTTAATGTAAATAAAAATACATATATAATAATAATTGAATTAATTAATTATTTAGATATTTAAATGTTAAATATTTGAATAATTAAATGATATTCTTTTTCATAATTGTTCTGAAAAATGTTTAATTATTATTGGTAACAAGTGGCATATTCATTTAAGTTTGAAGTTATCAAATTGAATTTGACAACTTAAAAGCTTATTAGATTTTTTTTTTCAAAATGACAAAAATGCCCCTCACCCCTAAATTTCGGCCATGTGTATATTTAAAGGGAAAAATTATTTTCTCTTTCATTAAGCTTGTCTTGGCCAAGTTTCCACAATTTTTAGAGAGCTTCCAAAAATTGTTTTTGAGAAAAACTTGAGAAAAAGTGAATAAATCAAGAAGAAAACTTAAGGAAATTTGAAAATTTTGAGGTAATCTTTAATATTCTTAAGCTTAGAAAGTTTGTTTCTTTTTCTTGAGTATCTAGAATTGTTCTAGGGTTTACTTTATTTCTTAGATTCTTGGACTTTTTGATTTGGAGGATGGATTTGGAGGCTTGATGCATGTGTGAAGTTAGATTGGAAAATATTAGTGTAATATTAGTTCAATTTTATCATTTGATGACTTGTTGCCATTCTAGAGTATTATGACCACTCTTGTAATTCCTAGAATTATTCTTGGGTGCTTCATTGGTGGTGGCTTGGATTGGTGTTGTGATTAATATGATTAATGTTGAGAAAATTATATTAAAGCATGAAATATTGATATTTTTGGTTTCTGTATCAGATCTGGAAAAATGGGTTTATGGTGATGAAAATTATGTCATATAAATATATTGGATGTGTTTTGGGTATTGGAACAATTACCGGAAACTATTTCGGAGTTGAAATATGCGAAAACGGCAAAAAACAGCATTATTGGGTGACTTTTGAGCCAACCGGGTGACGGCTGCCCAAACAGTGAGTTGGTCACTGTTCGGGCAGACCATGAACAGCCCTAGTACTGTTGGGGTTGACCTGGGCATCCCTCATGTGCATTGGTTGGTTGGTTTGGTCAAAAACGCGTTTTATACCATTTTGCGGAAAAAAGTTTTTCGTAAAAGTTTGCGATGTTTCTTAACTATTTATGTCGTTATTTTATATCAAATAAATATGTTTAGGTGAAATATGAATGAATTATTCATATTGGATATTGAATAATTCATTCGGTAATTTAAAAAGTTTTAAAATTACAATTTCACCTGAACTGCGAGCTCCCGCTGCGCCAGCGCCAAAATCGTAACAGTAGAGGCTCAGGAATAGTCAGATATTGTCCTCTGTATGAATCCATGCATTGCTTCCTGGATCTTCTTAGCTTGATACCTCATGATTGGACCTTCTAGGACATGCACGGTGTTTGTTCGTATGTGTGCATCATGGGCTGCATCCTGGGCCTTATCATTCTCCCTCTCATCGAAAGGATTCGACCTCGAATCTGCATCAAACAAAGAGATTTCAGAAACATTAAATGATGCAGAAACAATATAATCACCTGGAAAATCCACTTTATAGGCATTGTCATTGATTTTTTCAAGAATCTGAAATGGGCCATCCCCTATGGGTTGGAGTTTGGACTGTCGTTGCTTTAGGAATCGCTCCTAGCGCATGTGCACCCAAACCTAATCGCCTGGTTCGAATGATACATGGTGTCTACCCTTGTTGGCATGCGAGGCATATTGTTCATTCTTCTACTCAATGTGGTTTCATGCTTTCTCATATATGGACTTGACCAAATCGGATTTGTGCTTACCATCCAGACTAACCCTCTCATCAACGGGCAAATGAAATAAATCCAGAGGTGTTAGTGGGTTAAAACCATATACAATTTCGAAAGGAGAATAATAAGTAGTGGAATGAATACTGCGATTATATGCAAACTCAATGAAAGGTAAACATTCTTCCCATGACTTCAAATTCTTAGAAATAATAGTACGCAATAGTTGGGACATAGTCCTGTTAACGACTTCGGTTTGACCGTCAGTCTGTGGGTGACAAGTGGTGGAAAACAAGAGTTTAGTTCCCAGCATACCCCATAAAATCTTCCAAAAATAACTTAAAAACTTTGCATCCATGTCCGATAATATACTATGAGGCACTCCATGTAAATGAACAACCTCACGGTTAAATAAGTCAGCAATGTGTGTGGCATCATCTGATTTGTGACATGTAATAAAGTGTGCTATCTTGCTAAAATGGTCAACTACAACAAAAATAGAGTCTCGTCCCTTCCTAGATCTAGGCAATCCTAGCACAAAATCCATGGAAACGTCTACCTATGATGTCTGGGGAACAGGTAACGGTGTATAAAGCCCATGTGGTTGAACTTTAGATTTTGCTCTCCTATAAGTAATGCACCTATCATAAATGCGCATAACATGCTTCTTCATTTTAGGCTAATAAAAATGCCCATGCAATTTATCCAAATTTTTTTAACACCAAAATGACCTATAAGACCGCCACTATGTGCTTCACGTACCAATAACTCACGCATAGAACAACTAGGCACACACAATTTATTCCCTTTAAATAAAAAATCATATTGTTTATAAAATTTATCGCATGCGCCTTTCTTACAAGCATTGTAAATCTCAACAAAGTCATGATCATTTGTATATAAGTCCTTGATAAATTCAAAACCAAGAAAATTAGAACTTAAGGACGTAAATAAAGCATACCTGCGTGACAATGCATCAACAACCACATTCTCTTTACCTTGCTTATATCGAATGACATATGGAAAGGTCTCCACGAATTCCATCCATTTGGCATGCCTTTTGTTAAGCTTTCCTTGACCTTTGATATGCCGCAGAGATTCATGGTCAGTGTGAATCACGAACTCCTTTGGCCAGAGATAACGATGCCAAAACTCCAGAGCTCTGACTAGAGCATAAAACTCTTTGTCGTAGGTCGGGTACTGTAGCGCTGCGCCATTTAGCTCTTTATTGAAGAAAGCTATAAGACGTCGATCATGCATAAGAACTGCTCCAATTCCAACACCTGAAGCATCACACTCAATCTCAAAAGTTTAGTTAAAGTTAGGTAAGGCTAAAATAGGCGTAGAACATAAACATTTTTAAGGAGTATAAATGCATTCTCTTATTCCTCCCCCTAATGAAAACCAATATTTTTCTTTATGACTTCAGTAAGTGGTGCGGCAATAGTGCTTAAGTCTTTCATAACCTCCTATAGAAACTGGCTAGACCATGGAAATTCCTAACCTCAGTGATGCTCATAGGTGTATGCCACTCACGAATGGCTTTAACCTTGTCCTCATCGACCTCAATGCCTTGAACACCAATGACATACCCCAGAAATATCACTTTTTCCATGCTAAAGTTACATTTTTTAGATTAACATACAACAATTCCTTTCCCAAAACATCAAACACATATCACACATGTCCTATATGCTCATCTAAATTCTTGCTGCACACTAAAATATCATAAAAATATACGACTACAAATTTTCCCGGCCTATGATACTCTGTCAAACTCCTCATCATAGTCAAATTCATTCTCGGCCTCCATCTCATCCATGGGTACAGTCCGTCGCCTACTAGGTTTAGGGGGTACAGACCCTACCTCAATAGCTCTAGTTGGTCGTGGTGGCCTACTTCCCTGTGGGTTATTGTGTCGCATCACTTGCACTTCATCCCAAACATCTCTCATCAACTCTAATACCCGTACAAACTCTTGCTGAAGTGCTGTCACAATATTCGCCACATCTCTCAATTTGAGCTCCTATGGAGAATTGGCACTTTGACTCGAGACTGCGCCTTCTCTAGACATGCTGAATATTATATATATATATATATATATAAAGTGTTTGGTGTTGTGGAATTGACCTAAATTTGATTATTTCAAAAATTTCCTCACAACGTATACTTACTGCTGCAAAGAGTCTAAGGCTTTAGAACCATAGGTTACGTAAATCGCACAAACGCAGATAGGAAAAATCACACAAACGCACATAGGAAAACAGACACACAAATGTAGACAGAAAATAAAACAACACATAGCACACAAAAAAACAAAACGTGGAAGGTAATGAAATATAAGGAAATCGCAGGAAATAAAAAACGCAGAATAGAAAAATAAGCATACACGCAACAAGACTAACAAAAATAGATATGTGAACTGACCTTGGAACCTTTGCTCCTGATACCAACTGATGAGAACCTGCCTGGAAAAAGCTAAGCAAACCCACACAAGACTGAAATCGTTCCCATGAAAGCTAAGGCAGTTCGGAATAAAAAAACTCTAAACCTCTAAAGAACAAGGAACAACAACCTAGAGTGCTAATGGGGCGCCACAAAGGGTTAGCAGACATTTGATAAGCCAAAACCAGTGAGAACAAATTGAGGGTTTCTCAAAGTTCACGAATTTGATATATTTTTTTATTGAAGAAGAGTTAATCCAAACAGAACCAAAAGTTAACCTTTTATAAGGAGGCTTCAACTAAAACCCTAACCCAGAAAATGATAAAAAGACGAAAGAACCCACACGCCAACATGCGTGCATCCTAAAACTAACATAAACTATCCCCACGTGTAAACTCTAGCACACTTAACCTAATTCCCAAACATAAAATAATAATCCTAAGTAATACGCCCAAACATAAATAAAGGGCCAAATTAAAATAAATATCAAGCCCTGAATAAAACAATAATAATTAACAAATAACTATAATAAAATAGGCCTAAATATCTTGTTGCTCCACGTCCTGAATAAGGTTCACTATCATGGGTTCTGATCGGCGGTAAATGCACGTTACGTAAGCGCACGTATCGCTCAAGTAGTATAAATGTATCGATCCCTCGAGGACTTAAAACCTATACTATTAATTTATGAAACTAAATTTCTACAAGTATCTAAGTGAAATTGATTGTTGGTTGGATGATGATTTAATCTAAAACAAACAAATAAATAAAACTAAGGTAGATTCAAAGATTAATTAATGATATGAAAATATTCATGGTTGTGAATCCTTCCAATATTCTTCTAAGGATGAATTGATTACCTTATGCTTGTGTAATATAATAGTTTATTAACCTGGAACACGAAAGTATACATAAGCCTCTTCAATGGTCAAATACAAATATTCAAAGTTACTCAATTAACTATATTCCTATGTTAACTAAGAAACCCGAATTCATTAAGTTTAAGTTCCAATTGTGGTTACACCCGTTCTACATGTATATTTCTATCCTGATGGGAAATCCCTAAAGTGAGATTTTGTGTTATTGAGTCTACGACTAAACCTAAAATCCATTTGCCAAGTTCATTTTAAGTTTACCAAATCAATCTTATTGGTGGCCAAGCAACAAAAAGCATTAAGAACTAGACTCAATAAATAAACCATAACATCACACAAGACACAAGATAAATCAACTTATAAAAGCATTAATATTGGTTTTCATTACAACCCTAGATATTTTTATTAGTTACAACACATACCTTAGGTTACTAAAATAATAAATAAACAAAACATCATAAAATAAGTTGACAAAAAATAAGTTAAACTACAATAATGAAATGAAATGCTGGAGTTAGGAGATCCACTTTTAATATTTCAAATATAGATTTCTCCCTTATAAGACGAATTAATTATATTAAAACCGACCATAAAGGCGGTGATTCAATTTGTCCAAAATAAGTCCAACCCCAAAATAAGTCCAACCAACCATATAGGTGGTAGAAGTTATATAAAACCGACCGTATATGCGAAAACCAGGTTATCACGTAAACCGACCATATATGCGGTAATTAAGTCTGTTATGTAAAGCCGACCATATAGGCGGTAAATAATTAATCCAGATTATAATTTATATATTATAAAATAAGGGTGTTTAATCTAAATTATCATATTAAAAGTTTCACCCTAAACTTCAACAAAAAGAGATTACCTACTCATGCTTTGAATAAAAACACACCAAAAATTTATTACTGAAATAAAAACAAAAATACAAGAAAGCTTAATTAAACACACATGATACTGTCTTCTAGGTTTTTCAGAGAAAATCCCCAAAAGAAAGCATGAGTTTTACATCTAATTCAGCCTGCTATTATAGGCAGCAAAACTAATCGGCGTCGCTACACGTGTAATAGTAGAAGACGCGTGTCGACAGGAAACTTTCGGCGTATGATTGGCCCAACGTCGCGATGCGCAAAGTCTTCTGCGATGCGACGCCCATATTATATGCTTATGCCACTTTCTGCCTTGCTATAAGTCGCGACGCGTGAAGGCTGAAGTCGCGACGCTCGTGTAAAATTCATGTTTTTCCCTTATTTATTCCAAATGTTGTTGTTTTAGTCCCGAGTTGATTCCATTAAGTCTCGATGTTATTTATATATGCAAAATAACCAAAAACACATCAAAACGCTCACAAGACTCGAGAAATTTATAAAATATTACGTTAAAGTGGCTGTAAATATTGATATATTTTCTGCTTATCAGGTTCATCCAACTTCAAGCCCATACTCAATGTAGTAGAGGCTCGAGAATAGTCAGATATGGTCCTCTATATGAATCCATGCATTGCTCCTAAATCTTCTTAGCTCGAGACCTCTTGATTGGACCTTCTGGGACATGAACGGTGGTGGTCCATCCGTGTGCATCATGGGTTGCATCATGGGCCTCATCACTAAGGGTATCAAATATCATTGGGTTCATACATGTTATTTTGACCATTGAGCATACAACTTAAATCATTAAACATGCAAACTCTACCAATAAATATGAAACTTTTGAAAACATGAAACTAGTTTCATGTGTATTGGTATAATTTATATGTTTAATGGTTTAAGTTATATGTTCAATGGTTAAAATAACATATTTGTACACAAGAGTATTTGATACAACTGGGGTACCATAGTAGTGGCATCCAAACAAAGAAATCTTGTGTCATTCTTTTAAAGTGGGAATGTATGATCCAAATAAAAATCTACTAAATGGTCTATTGATAACTGTTTTTCATTCCAATGACAAGATTGAAATTTATCCCTCGAACAAACCTCTCATAACTAGTATTTTTTTTTAGTTGTGGGAACCTCACAAACTTGCAAGAGATAAATGATCACACAGAGACAATGTTTAATGTGGTTCAGCGGAGTGGCTTCAACCTACGTCCACAGGAGAAAGAGAAATTCAGATTTTATTGAGCTTGGGGTAAATACTGACCCGAGCTTATAATAAGGGAATTACATATTACAATCTTAATAAACTCCAACGTGGTCGGGTACATGACTCACTTTCTCTCTCTATCACTACTTTCTCTTAGTACTCTTGCTCTCAAATTATAACTTACTATTTTTCAATTTTTCAACTAAAAAGATAAATTGTAATACCAACGATTCTTTCCCACTTTAATAGTTAACAATTGTCTATGAATATAAGTTTTTATTATATATAGGAAAGCTTTATTTGCATTTCAAAAAATTATTGACCATTTTACAACTCTTTGTGTGACTTTTTAAGAGAGGTTCTACTGGTAGTATTTCCTTAGCATCTCTATATTCCACTGCTTATTGACCATGTTGTCATCCAAATGCTCCAAATAATAGGCACCCAGCCTGACGACCTTTGTCATTTTGTAAGACCCTTCCCACTTCACCCTAAAAGAGCATTCCTTTGTCTTCTTCGTGTTCAAGGTGACCCACCATAAGATTAAGTTCCCGGGATGAACTGCTCATACCCAGACCATTTCCAGTGTTTCATACTGGGTGACGACTCTATTATTCTCTGGTTGGTCCCCCTGCTGGATTATATTTACTCTCTAAGTGCTCCGAGCCCTACAACATAATTTTCACTGACGTCATAGGCATAGCGGTAAACCCCGCTTCACTCCTACACTCTTCTCCAGTTTCTCCGCATGGGATACTCTCCTACACTCTGTTGACTTCCCCGTCACTTTTTTCATTTTTTGGCATGCAACATCTGTAATACACATGGTCTCCTTCAAAGTTGTTGCAAAATAGCTTTTTGCCATTCTCTAGCTCCCACAATCAAGTAGTAGCTCGACATGACTGCTCTTGACTTCATTATAAAGGGTCTCTCAGTATCACTTGGTAGCTGGTCAAGTAATCTACCCTCGTGAAATCCACCATTATTATTCAGTTGTGTGGGCTTGTCCCAGTGGTCATTGTAAGTTATACCTGACTCAGAAGAACAACAGTCGATCCCCCAAACCCATAAATTAGGGTAACATCCTTTATCAAGGTATTAAACTCCACACTCAACCTATCCAAAACCTCATTTGATATAATATCCACAACACTCCCTGGATCGACTAGTATCATGTCCACATCCGACCCGCCTATATTAGCAGTGATTATATGCACGTCATTGTGGGGATAGCTTACTCCCTTAGCATCCTCGTCTGTTAACATTATCCAAACTGGTCGAGCCTTTTGAATTCTCGGGGACCTTTCATTATTTAACACTTTGGAGCCTTTGATTCTGTAATAGTTCTTATTGACCCAGTTTGAATCTCCTGCCAGTGTTCTTCCTCATGTTGTAGTGAACACCGGTCGTGCTCCCAATGTTGTCTAACCATCAAGGATTTATGATCTATACATACCTTCAAATAGCCATTTCTCATTAGATTTTCAACCTATTTCTGTGATTCTTTGCACCTCTCTGTCCCATGGCCCTTCATATTATGATGGGAGAAATAAACCTCGTTGTTTCTTCAATCAATCGAGAAATTTCTCAGGTCGGGCTCTCATATCAGTCTTTTATCTTATATTTTAGGAGCCACATGAGACAAAGGCTTATTGAGGGAAGTGTATGCCATGTTGCCCGTCACTTGAGCAACTTTGATCAGGAGCCTCCTTTATGGCACCAAGATCCTCTGAGCCCTTGTCCGAATTTCTACCGTGGACTTGGGCCTCTCCATATACTATTATCCCGGCAGTCATCCTTTCATATTTCATTCTTCTCAAGAGCATTACCTCATTAGGCTATATTCTCCTCATTTTCCACCAATACGAACCTTCTTGCCTGCTCTAAGGCTGTGACATAGTCTGGTATCTCTTGGATTCTAAGGTGGGACCACAATTGTCCAACCTTTAGTGCATCCTTCAAATTCTCCAGCGCTTCAGGGGACTCGTACGCCCCGACCGCCAATACCAAATTATGATATCGATCCAAAACAATTTTTAGCGGCTCATCATCCCGCTGCTCTGTCATCCTCAATGACCCGATCAACTTCCTGGGAGCGCAAGATCCTTTGAAATATCATATAAAAGACCTCTGTAACTATGAAAAATATATAATACTCCCTGGTGTAAGATTCATGAACCACAAAATATAGAGGCCCTCTCAATGTCATAGGGAATAGGTTACAAATTGCCTCTCCCATCATAACCTTAATATGCATTAATAACACAAACTTATCCACGTGTAACTTCGGGTCAGTATTACCCTTGTACACGTCGATTATGGGCATTGAAAATCTCATTGGGAACTTTGCGTCCAAGATTTCATGAGTGAAATGAGACTCCACCTCCAAATCATGGTCTTCTCGAGTGCCTTTTGCACCCATCTCCCACCGTTTCATTTCCTGGTTGAACCAATCCCTCCAATAGTCCTCAAAACTCTATCTCCTTTTGCTATAGACTTCCTCACAGTTTTCTCCCCGACTGTGATGCCTCATTTCTCACGAAGTTTTTCATTCTTACTTCTTATAACGACCCAAGTCAGGCTCCCTGAAATAGGGGTAACTATTAGATGACTCATGTGTTGGCCTATCATCATACCTTTCTTGAGGCCCGTCTGACGATTTCTAGCTGGCTACAACCATTAATCGTATATTGGTTGGTAGATTTCCTTCTCCTGGCCTCAAGCTCATTTTCCACACCAATTTTTTTTTTTTTTTGTGGCAATCTCATGCCATCTTTAACTAGGACCCGTAGTAGCTTGCTCTCTTGAACTCTTCTCCAATATCTCAATTCTATCTACCATGGACTCAATGAAGGTCTTGGTGATCTCTCTTTCTTTCTAGGATTTTGATGAATATTAAAAAGTGTACACTTAATAAAAGAGAAACTAATTATTTTACATTTATAATTTCATCAATCCCCTTAATTTAGCACATTTGTTAAATAATAATTATATTTATGTTTTATTATGACTTTTATGTATTGTGTAGGTAAAATACTGCTTCAGAAGCTCAATAGGAAAAATGGATATGAGATTTGAATTTCAGGACTTGGAAAACATTCGTCGTGTTTAGATGGTGACAACTAGATTCAAATCGGACTTGGAAAACATTCGTCGTGTTTAGATTGGTGACAAAATGAGCTTATGATGGTATTTACCCATACATGTATTTTATTATTTTAGTAATATATATATATATATATATTATATATATAATATATATATATTTATATAATATATTTTGGATGTCCCACCAAAATTTTATATATATAGTATTTTTATATATTACACTGGAGGTTCCACCAAGATTATATATATATATATATATATATATATATATATATATATATATATATATATATATATATATTATGATATATTATTTAATACTAAAATTGCCATCACTGAAAAAATAAATTATGCACAGCTGTGCTTGCAATTTGCAAGTAAGAGAGGTGTTCAACACCTTAGTTTTCTCAGTGGATTTTCTATAGTTTTCTCTGAAAAATTGTGGAGTTACAGCTCTTGTGTGTTTTATTTTTAAGTTTTCTTGTAATTTATTTTTCTTTTAGTAATAAAATTATGAGTGTTTTTATTCAAATCATGAGTAGCTAATTTCATCCTGCTGGGGTAAATGGTGAAACTCTTAATATGAAAATATAGATAAATCTTATTTATATTATAATATATAAATTATAATCTAATGGTTAATATTTAATTTAAATATGTATTAGTTATTGACAAACTTTGTAATCGCCGATATGGATGATTTTATTTATTTGGCATAATTGAGCACCTAACTGGACTTATTATAGACAAATATTATTACTGCCTTTATGGCTGGTTTTATTTGTTTTGGCATAATTAATTCATGAAATAAATTAACTAGGTAATAATGACAATTTATATATTATAAAAAAGTAAGATTTCTAAATTTGAAACATTAAAATCCTATAGTCCGATCATTTATTTTATTGTTGCAGTTTAATTTAAAATTTTCAATCACTTCAAAAAATTCACTCTTATTATTTTCACTCAAATTATTATTTTATCATATTAAATTTATCTCTTGTGGATCGACCCCGGACTTACCGAGTTATTTTATTATTTCGACATTCTTATACTTGGGAGTACAAAAAAACCATTTTGTGAGTGTGTCAAGTTTTTGGTACTGTTACTGGGGAGTATAATTAGTAGATAAAATAATAATTTTACATTTTTTGCATTTCTTTTCTTTTCTTCTTTTCTTTTATTTTTATTTTTCATTTTTCATTTTATATTTCATTTATTTTCTTTATTTTTTACATCTTACTTTTTTTCTTTACATTTATGTGGATCCAAGATGTCCTGATTGATCCTAAATGAATCCTGAACCCAAACGCCCCACATATAGACAACTTATGTACTTGATTCTTCAAGAATACAAGAGACAGAAAACTCAATTAAAATGTAGCCTATATTTTTCCAAAGAATTTCTTGAATCATCCCCATCTAGAGATTCCTCCATAATTTTTTATGAGAACTCAATTCAAGAAATTGAGACAGCTGAACGAGAAATTCAATTGAGATCTGAATTGACAAGAATCATGACATTTTTTAATCTAGTCACCACAATTGTATTTTTTTCTTTATTTTCTTTTGTCATTTATTTTTAATTTTTAATTTTTACTTGTTTATTATTATTATTTATTTTTTTTTTTCTTTTTGTAAGTATTGCATATGCATATTTAAATTTTAGGATATAGTCTGTGTTGGACAATTATGACCCATAACATCACTATTTGTACAAAACATGGTGTTGTTGTACAAATTAACTATGTGACAAAAGAAATTGCTCTTTTATCATTTGTAATTGGATTACCGAGATACATAAATGATAAAAATCCATATGATTAGTACCAGATTAATAAGATATGAGACAGTATTAATCCACATAAGGTTTAATCATTAAATATCTCTAGTCGTAGTATTATCGAGACTGGACATCGATAATGCATAATAGACTAGTATTACACTTGTGCGTGTTATGGAAGCGTAACATCATAGTTCTCATATATTTGGGTATTGGATACTTATTCAAATGTAATAGGAGGTTCTGTTTACTGATGATACGAAAACAGCTTCGCTCTGGATAGACCCATCGGAATCCCACTGGTAGTATGACTATGTGTTTATGAGAATCCGAATCAGGGTAGGTGTATTTGGTCTTAACCTGAGACTTGCATCGCTAATACTTGCGACAATCAATATACTTTGGTTTTGGTCGTCCGGGGCTTTAACAGGTTATGTGTACACCTCTTCTAGGTATACTGAGAATCGTAGTGTATTGGGTGTGATGTCAAGATGGAAGTATCACTTCAGTCATATGGAGATGATGATCACGTAGGATACAGAACTAGTACTCTTAAGTACTGCAGTCATCGGGATAATATGACTAGGTCATGATTATTCGATTATAGAGACTAATTACCAGAGATCTGATATATGCTTCGTACGGGGCAGACACAATTCCAGCCCTAGGCCTAACATGTGATATCGATACTGGATCGCAATACGCAATACTACGTATATTACGCCTGACAAAGATTACATATTCCTTAAAAGAATATTTCTGGAGAATTGGGTAGGCACGGTGCTTTGCTAGAAGCTAACCATGTCTTGTAAATCGATAAAAACGTGGTACGGGGCACACACATATTCAGATAGTCCGATAACCGGATTTACTGCCAACATATCCAGAGATCTCATGGGTCGATTCCCGAAGATGCACCGATGACATTCGACTCGAACATAATTAATCTAGGATTAATTATGAGAGAGAAAATTAATCTAGGATTAATTGCGGAAAGAATTTATCTGGGATAAAATTCAAATGGAAGAGAGAGAACGATTAATTTGGAATTAATCGATAAAATAATATATTCGATATATTAAATGAAATTAAATTTCATAACGTAATTAAAATTGGATTTTAATTCGGGCGAACGAATTAATTTAGAATTAATTCGCAAGCAACTTTAATAGTAATTTTGATAGGCATAATTATTTAATCAAATTTGATTTAATTAAGTCGCAACGGAAAATTCGTTAATTCGGAATTAACGAACCCGAGCCCGTAACGTGTTTGCGAGCCCACTCGGATTTTGAATTAAAGTGGGGCCCACACAAGTCACATCACTAGTCAACTTTGTTACTTTATGGTGATAGAAGTTGGTGGTTACTTATCTTACACTCTTTGTCATTTTGGAATGACTTTTACCAACTTTGGATTTTGGTAATAGATAATTGTTTTTTTGAAATCAATTACATAATTTCAAAAAAAAAAAAGAAAAACACTCTCTCCCTCTCATGCTTGGCATGATCGAAACCTCTCCCCCTCTCAATCTCCATTGTGGCGTGAACCTAGGGTTCATGTGTGATGATTTTGTTTCAAAATCTTGAATGCTAGCACATAAAAGGAGTCAAACAAAGGTGTTAGGGAAACCCTTCCCTTGTGTTTGGAATTCAAGAATCTAAGCTTGGAGCTCAACATACAATAGAAGGAGGAGCTTGGAGCACTACACAAAGGAGCAAAATTTTTGAAATCCTACATCCTCATTGTCGATCAATGTGAGTACTTTTTCCGTAACTTACTTTGATTATTCACACAAATTTTATTCTTATTAGATCCTTGGCTAGTTCTTAGAGAACCCAACAGTCTGCATTTAGGTTGAATGAGACATTGGTCTCTATCATCTGGCAGTAGATTAAATAGAGAGTCACCATCATATTCATCGTCATTTAAAATGGCCAAGAACCAAAATGAAAACCAACCTCTTCGAGATGAAAATTCAATTGATCAGGTAGAAAATGAGTCTCAGCATGGTGATTTTAATCATCTTAGGACCTCAGACAGGATAAACGTCTTGTATTATTTTCCCTAGATGCATCACATTTCAATTTTAAACTAGGTATCATCCAACTTTTACCCATATTCCATGGTCTTGAATAAGAAAATCATTATCAGCACTTAAGGGAATTTTAAGAGGTATGTAATACTTGCACAAATCGAAATTGCAGCATGAAAATAATTCAACTCAAGTTTTTTCCCAAAAGGATAAAGCTAAAATTTGGCTGCAGAACCTTAGGTCATGATCCATCAGAACATGAGATGATTTATAAGAGCAATTTCTAAAAAAAAATCTTTTCCCCTCACAGGACAAACTCCTTTAAGAGAAGAATCACTATTTCACACAAGAGTCGGGGGAATATTTTACCAATGCTGGGAGAGATTTAAAGAGATGTTGAATGCTTGTCAACATCACGGGTTTGAAACATGGAGGATGGTTTCCTACTTCTATGAAACATCCAAAGGTAGACAAATAGTGGAAATGATGTGTAATGGTGAGTTTAGGGACAAAAATACCGAAGATGCACTAGATTACCTAGAACACATAGCAAATAATGCATAACAATGGGACACAAATGTAACTTATGAGTCGTCTATAAAATCACAGTCATCTGGTAGAGGTATGTTTAACTTTGGGGACGACTATGACCCTTCTGCTAAATATGCATCTCCAGCTAGAAAAGTTGAGGCATTAGAAATGAGGAAGAGTGGTATTGTCACGTCAATTCAAGAAGTCATATGTCAAATCTATAATTCAAATGAACATGTCACACAAGTTTTCCCAACCTTGCCAGCCCTGCAAGAATGTCTCTATGATCAAGTTAGTTCCATAAACACCTTCAAGAGACCAAATCCAATCCCATACTCCCAAAACTACAATTCTGGTTGGAGAAATCATTCAAACTTCAATTGGAGGAATGATAACTAAGCACAATCATCATAACAACCTCCCCAAGTACACTGGAATTTCCAAAATTCCTAAAATTATGTACCATATGTCCCACCGCCCAGGAAAACCCTTGAGGATACCCTGCATGCATTCATTGAGAAACATAAAGCCATCAATAACCAAAATATGCAAACATTGATTGATCTGAAATCATATCTCTGTAAGAACTTCTCCATGAAAACTTGGGAGAGAACTCATATTTACTTGGTATAAAACTCTATAGAGATAGAGAATGGAGGTTGATTGAGTTATCCCAATCTTCGTACATAGATAAGATCTTAGATATGTATAACTTTAGCAATTGTAAAATTGCTAACATACCTTTTTGATATGACATTCATCTTTCGAAGAAGATGTGTCCTCAAAAGGAAGATGAAAAGATTAGAATGTCTAGTCAACCATATGCATCATGCTTAAGAAGCATTATGTATGTCATGTTGTGTACGAGACCTGATATTAGTCATACAGTAAGTGTTACTAGCAGGTATCAAGCTAATCCAAGTAACGACTATAGGATGGCTGTTAAACATATCCTCAAGTATCTTAAAGGTACTAAGGATAAATTTCTTATTTATTAAGGCGATGATTTATAGATTACAAGGTATACAGATTCTGACTTTCAGTCAGATCTTGATGATAGAAAGTCTACACCAGGTTTTGTATTTACTCTTAATAATGTCGTAGTCTATTGGAAAAGTTTCAAGTAGGGATCTACAACTGATTCCACCACTGAGGCAGAATATATTACAATATCTTATGTTACAAAAGAAGCTATATAGATTAGAAAATTTATCACAAAGTTGAGAGTTGTCCCAAGCATTGAGGATTTGATCATGTTGTTATGTGATAATAGTGGTACCGTCACACAAGTAAAAGAACTAAGAGCGCATTAAAAGTCGAAGCATGTGGAATGAAAGTAACATATTATTCGTGAGATCATTGCTCGAGGAGATGTTGTCATACGCAAGATACCTGAAGAGGATAATGTAGCAGACCCACTTACGAAGGCCTTACCTCTGAGAATATACGATAGACATGTAGAGGCAATAGGTATTAGATAGCATCAAAATTGGCATTAGAGCAAGTGGGAGAAATTATTAGAGATGGTGTTTGGCGCGCCAATTTTTGATGTATTTATTATAAATACGTTACACTTTTATATTTTATTTTGAATAAAATTTAGTACTTTCATCGATATAATCTTTTGTTTAATGGTAAAGACGTTAATATCCCATGGAATGAGTTGTTGTAATGTAGTTGCAAAAGCATCACAAATGACACTGAGAAATATTTCAACTTGATTCATTCTTAAAATAGTTCATAGTCAATGTTTACATACATGATCGGTTAGTAAACCCATAAGACTAGTACATGTCGTATATTAGAATAATTCAAATGGCTCATCTCAGTCAACCATCAGTCTTAGAGACTCATATAGACATGTGGTATTTATTGGATAAATATTGAACGATTCACTTGAAGATTCCTAATAGATTGTATACCGACGTCAAAAGGAATATTCTCGAGTCAAGTAGCATATTAGCTCCTTTGACTTGAGATACCATTATGGATATGTAGGATATCATCCACACTTTAATGGCAATCATGTCAACGATCCTTTAAGATTATACCTCCGCTTGTTTGTTGGATGTGGACATATACTTACGATATCTTATGATGTATCCAGAGAGGATCTTTCAGTCCCGTGTACGGGATTTAGGTATCCAGTAAGTGATTCTTTAAAATCTTTGGTCGAGGAATACTACGGAAACGAGTTCCGAGTATTTTTTTGGAGAATCACAAATATGTTGCGACATATTAGAATTGTTCATAACAAATATTTGACGTTATTCTATATTTCCGGAATAATTCGGATAGCTTATAATAAAGAGATTAAATATATGCAATGATCTTGACTTGTATGGTTAACCTCGATTATATATAGTCATCGTAATTTGTGAGTGGATAAATTACGGACACGAAAATGATTTATGTGACTGATAAACTTGAACTTAGAGAGTCCCAAACTATGAAGTGTACTCAATGAGCACATAGGCAATTAATGATGGATAATTCAGATTATTCATGATTTACACATGCGTGTAAAATTTAATATGTATTTGTATACGATAAATAATTTAATTAGATACACATTAATGGACAAATGGTAATTAGAATTTACCATTTGTCTTTATTAAGATTAATTAAATTAATTAAACGTTAATTGATTATTAATTATAATAAAGAAGACATATCCTTGGAATCTTTTTTCATAACCTTATTTTGTCTTTTATGAATGGAAATTCAAATAAAATTAATTATTAATGAAAATTTGAGTTTCTAAATGAAAGAATATTCTTGCAATATTCTACACCACTTGGCCAATTTTGATTGGCTAAACCTGTTGGGGCGGATGTGGAACCCATAGGGTCGGATCAGCTCCCCACGTGAAGAAAGTGGGTCTAACCCATGGATACCTATTATGAGTGTATTTAAAATATTTTATGTAAAACTACATTCCGTTTCGAGTCTATATGACAAAATAGGGACGAAAACGGAGTCCGGAAACTCCGGAACGGAGAAAATGAAGTTTCAGTATTCATCAGCTCTGCGCGTCTCGAAGCGGAGGCTTGGGCGTCGAGACGCCCCAAACTATGAGAGCAACTGCTAGAGCTGAACATCTCGGCATCGCGACATGGAAGGGTGGGCATCGTAATGCTCCTATGTCTGATGCTCGATGTCATGACGCTGGAAGGTCAAAGCCACGACGCTGCTCTAGGCAGTGAGCAATTTCAACTTCAAACCAATACTAAACACTTCTAATTTTCTCCTAATAGTTCAAATACACCTAAAATCTAATTTTAGTATCATAAACATCATCAACACATGTTATACAAATAATATTCATGTATTCTAAATTCATATATGCATTTGTTTGAATCAAAACACAAACCAATTTAGAATCCCACACTGAAATGACTCAGGAACAATTAGGTCACTCAAATGTGGTCAAGTGATTCTAGAATGGTAGCCATATATCTAAGCTTTAATCTAGATTTTCAAACTCTTATTAATTGTTCCATGTCCGACATGAATATCTTTGGCCCCAATTACAAGCATATCGTGTTTATACTTCCAAAACATCCTAACACAATTCATTAGCCTAATTTAACCTTTAAGCTATGTAATTATGTATCCAATATATAATTCATCACTACATGTCTCACTAATGAAGAACATAGTTTAAGAGAAAATCAAACTTACTGATGAACGGAAAATATATCACTATTTACTGCCATTTTAACCTAATATTTTGTTTAGTTTTTCAGGTTTTATGAATGTTTTGATGTGTTTTATGTTATTTTACAGATAAATAAAGTTGAGCTAAAATAGCGAAAAACAGACAAAAATTGTAAAATTGGAATTTCGCGTCGCAACACGCACAACTTCTGCATCGTGACACACCTGCATTACTATGCTGCCGACACTCATCATCGCCACATCAACACCTACGTCATCATTACATCATTATGATGTCAGCCAATAATTCAGCCTGATGACACGTCATCACTTACGTAGTATAATAATTCACTCTGCCGACACGCATCATTGCTTACGTCAACATCACGACACGCAAGCCTTCACGCGTCGCGATGCCGAGCCAATAATTTCTACCGACAGCCACGTGTCATCATCTCGTAAAACGCGTACACGCTTGAATCAACGGCGCGTCGCGACGCGCAAGGTAAAATTTTGCCTATGAATTGAAGCTGAATTCATTTAGAAATTTCATGCTTTCCTTAAGGTTCTAATCATGATCTAAGGACTATATCTTGTTTGTTTATGTTTTTGTAACTTAAATTATGTATTTTTATTTCTAATAGCAATTATAGTTTATTTACTTTATATTTCTTTTGTGTTTTGTAGTCAATTTCCGCTGGGGGAAGAGTGAAGCTTTTATTATGATAATTTAGATTAATCTCCCTTAAATTATAATATATAAATAATCTTA
Source organism: Zanthoxylum bungeanum (assembly GCA_019454045.1). Lineage (NCBI taxonomy): Eukaryota > Viridiplantae > Streptophyta > Magnoliopsida > Sapindales > Rutaceae > Zanthoxylum > Zanthoxylum bungeanum. Next base: position 172,260 of record SKCR01020786.1, read on the forward strand.
AAACCTAACTTAATTGGATACCGCCTCTATGTTCGGTTGGACTTAATTAAATTGATTTTAACCTAACTAAATTGGATACTGCCTTTATGGTCGGTTGTAATTAATTCAAAATCTGACTTAATCAGGAAACCGCCTATATGGTCGGTTGGTAATGACATGAAAATTTATATATATTATAATAAGAGAGATTTCTAAATTAGAAATATTAAAGGTGGATCCTCTAACCCCATCATTTTATTTTTATTTTAGGGAAGTGATGAAACACAATATTCTTAAGCTTAATAATTGATTTAATTTTATTATGGGTAATGTTTTGGTTGATTTATTAAATCTTAAGTTTGATGCTTCTTGTTGCCTGATCACCAATAAGATTGATGTGCTAATCTTAAAATGAACTTGGAAAAGGGATTTTAGGTTTCAGCCTTAGATTCAATAGCTCACGATCTCACCTTGGGGGTAATTGTCTCTTAGGTAGATTTCCTTACATGATAGACATATAGCTGTTGGGCGGTGGTAGCCACAATTGGAACTTGAACTTAATGAATTCAGGTAACTTGGTTAACATAGGAATATAGTTAATTGGGTTATTTTGGGTATTTGCATCTTACCATAGGAAGAGGCTTTTGCATAATTTCGTGTTCCAGGTTAGCAAATTGATTTATTACACATATATAAGAGAATTAATTCATCATTAGAATAATATTGTGTGGAATCATAACCCTAGATATTTATTTTCTTTATTATTAATTTCCTTTGTTTTATTTTGTATTTTATTTATTTATTTAGCAAATTCACATTCAACCAACCAATCAACAATCATTCCTTTCTCCCTTTAATTAGATACCTTTAAATAAATAGAATCAATAATTAGTAAAAACAATAGAAATTAAGTCCTCGTGGGATCGATATTTGTATACTACTTGATCGATACGTGCACTTGCGTTATGTATGTGTTTATCATCGATCAAGTTTTTGGCGTCGTTGATGGTGACTTATTTTTCTTGCGTCATTAATTTTGAAGTTATCTATTTTACTTGTATCTAATTTTCTTTATTTTTATTTCTTTCTTTCTTTTATTTTTCAGGTGGTTAAAAATGGAACATTATTAGGCGATGGAAGCATTACGAACTTTACGAGGAGAATATACACCGCATATAAGGGAACAACAGTCCACTTTTCTGAGGCCTATTGTCCAGCCCAACAACTATCCATGGATGTCAGAGAGAAATAACACAACATTTACTCAACGGTTTCAGAGATGTGAGATATGTGATGGTAACCTTCATGGTATGATGAACCAACATATTTCATTAAACCACATTTTCCATCTTATCCACCATCAACCTATGATCTTCATCAAGAACCAGAACCATCAGAGGAAGATTGGGTGATTGACATGCTCAAAAATTAGATCAATAAACAAGACGAAAAAATGGATGCAATGTTTCGAAATCAAGCGGAATCCATACAGAGGATGACATATCAAATTAAACAATTAACTGACAACCTGAATTACATATCTCAAGGGGAAATTTTAGATGACACTGACGAAGCCTTCGATTACCAAAGATTTCACGATGACACCTTAACTGGGGAAGAGGCTGACCAGTATCAAGAATCAGAGGTATCAGTTCAGGATCCCGAACCAACAGAGTTTCAATTTGATCTAGGTAATTCTTTGGTCGCTGATTACATCTCTGAGGAGAAACAAGTAGCAGAGTTATTTGTACCAACTACACCAACAAGTGAGGATGAAACTCTACATCCTCAAAATGAAGATTTTGGAGCGTGCATTGCACAGATGTTTGAAGAAGATATACCTGAGTCGTTCATACAAACCATATAGGTTAAAGGCCTACAATCAAACACATCTTTACATCCCCAGGTTGACACTTATGGAGCATGCATTTCACATATGACAGATGAAGAGCTGAATAAAAAAATTCTGAAATACATATGTGAATAAAAGGTGGAGCAAGATGCAGAGCAAATGGAAGAGCAAATGTCTGACCATATTGAAGATCTCATGACTTCAGGAGAAACATCACTGTATTGGGGAGTATAAATCAAAGACACCACTCAGAAGCTTGACATAATGGAACTCTCATTCAAATTCAAGCACCATACGAGACCTCTTGATTTTCTTTCTTTATTTTTAGAAATCACTGGAGCGACAAAGTTTAAAAAGGTGGCACAAGCACTGAATGAGACAAATTTTTTTTGCCATTTTATCGTTGGAAGAGACCCTTCAAAAGCAATGCTCATGAGATTGTCTTTAATTGGACGTCCAAAACCACACTGAAACCTCCTTGACAGATGGACTTCAGTCATGTCTGGCTGAAAAAGATAAATTTAGCGCTAGCAGGGAGGCAACCCATGCAAAATTTTTATTTTTGTGTTTTGTGTACACATGTTGTAGAGTTTGTAATTTTGTGTGTTATTTTTGCAGGGAAAAACATATATGGAGCACTTAAAGCAGAACAAGCCAGTAAAAATGGGGTTATCACGAAATAAAGTTTAACAAAATCGCGAAGTTAAAAAGTCAATTCAGTAGAGACGGCGGAGTAAAGAGTCAACTCTTGATACGCGTCCTAATGGATATATTCGTCAAATGACTCGATTTTGCCAAAAAAAGAAATAAATAAAAGAAATAAATAAAAATAAAATAAAATAAAATGGCCCCTAAAAGAAACCACTGTAACATTGTTCCCTTATCTTTATTTTGTTTTGTAACGTATTGAGGACAATGCTAGGTTTTGGTTTGGGGATGAGGTTGTTTATGTTTATTTGTTTTCTCCGTCAATTTTTTTCTTTCCCGCATGTTTTTATTCCCTGCATGTCGTGTGTCTTGCATGTTTTGCGTGTTTTAATTTTTACATGCTGTATTTAAAAAAAAAGAGTCTAATGATGAAATTATTTGTCTTAGTAAAAAGTTATAGGAAAAGATAAATGCTAATTTTACTTTTATCCTGGACTTTGAGCCTAATATCTAGGTCAGAATCATATGCACTTAAAAAATAGTTCTATAGCAGTTAGATAATAAGGAATTGACAGAGTGACTAGTTGAAATAATCAGAGGTTGATGAATGACCGTTTGCCTGAATATCTGTTTTTGTTTATATTTATTTATGATGTGCGGTATGATGATTAAAAAAATAAAGTTCTTACTTAGTAATCGGGAATCTTGCCTCAGTAAGCAGTGATTATTCGCGTCAAACGATAGAAATTTTATCATCTGAGATCTAAGTAATTAAGTCCGTATGGGTGTTTTAACACCTAGTGCCCTAAAGCTCGCTACATGGACTGAAGATGTTAAAAAAATCGCATACTTCACTTTGCGCAGATTATAGTAGACAAAACAATTTTAGATAGTAAGGTTGGTTTGACCCATTAACTATTGAGAATTGAGACAAACTCGCCTATTTGATAACTTAGAATCAAAGCTGTTTGCAGAATTATTCACACACACACTCACAGTCTGATTTAGATACTTTGTTCAAAGGAATGGATTTTAATTGTAGTATGCAGTTTGAAGGTTCCTTTAACTTTGTTTCTAGACATTCTCTGAGGACATTTTATATATAGCTATTATTTTATTTTATTTTATTTCATTTCATTTCATTTTTTTTTTGTTTCTTTTATCTTTTTGCTTTTGTGTGCATTTGATTGACGTTTGTGGGTATCGTCACTGTAATCCCTCACGAGACTATAAATCATCCACTAGGGACACCTAGGGGTTTAAAGGCTTGTTGCATACGCTAAATGCAACCTTGATCCCTACGAAAGTGGCTTAGTTTAATTTAGTTGCAGTTATTTATTTTATTTTATTTTGTTGTTTTGCTCGAGGACTAGCAAAATGTTAGGTTTGGGGGTGTGATGAGCGGAAAATATATCACTATTTATCGCCCCTTTAACCTAATATTTTGTTTAGTTTCTCAGGTTTTATGAATATTTTGATGTGTTTTGTGTTATTTTGCTGATAAATAAAGTTTTGGGACTCAATGGAATAAAATCAGGGCTATAACAGTGAAAAACAGACAAAAATGGCAAAATTAGAATTTCGCGTCGCGACGCGCACAACTTCTGCATCGCGACGCACCTGCGTTACTATACTACCAATACTCATCATCGCCATGTCAGCACTTGCGTAATCATTTTGTCATCATGACGTCAGTCAATAATTCAGCCTGATGACACATCATCACTTACGTCAGCATAATAATTCACTCTGCTGACACGTGGTATTGCTTACGTCAGCATGACATCAGCATCGTGACGCGCAAGCCTTCACCCGTCTCGATGCTGAGCCAATAATTTCTTCCGACAGCCACGTGTCATCATCTCGTCAAACTGCGTAAACGCGTCAAGAATCAACGGCGCGTAAGGCAAAATTTTACCTATAAATTGAAGCTGATTTTATTTAAAATTTTCATATTTTCCTTAATGTTCTAATAAGGATCTAAGGACTGTATCTTGTTTGTTTAAGTTTTTGTAATTTAAATTATGTATTTTTATTTCTAGTAGCAATAGTAGTTTATTTACTTTATTTTGTTTTATGTTTTGTAGTTAATTTCCGCTAGGGGAAGGGTGAAGCTTTTATTATGATAATTGAGATTAATCTCCCTTAAATTATAATATATAAATAATCTTAAAACCTGATTTAATTGGATACCGCCTCTATGTACGGTTGGACTTAATTAAATTGATTTTAACCTGACTAAATTGGATACTGCCTTTATGGTCGGTTGTAATTAATTCAAAATCTGACTTAATCAGGAAACCGCCTATATGGTCGGTTGGTAATGACATGAAAATTTATATATATTATAATAAGAGAGATTTCTAAATTAGAAATATTAAAGGTGGATCCTCTACCCCATCATTTTATTTTTATTTTAGGGAAGTGATGAAACACAATATTCTTAAGCTTAATAATTGATTTAATTTTATTATGGGTAATGTTTTGGTTGATTTATTAAATCTTAAGTTTGATGCTTCTTGTTGCCTGATCACCAATAAGATTGATGTGCTAATCTTAAAATGAACTTGGAAAATGGATTTTAGGTTTCAGCCTTAGATTCAATAGCTCACGATCTCACCTTGGGGGTAATTGTCTCTTAGGTAGATTTCCTTACATGATAGACATATAGCTGTTGGGCGGTGGTAGCCACAATTGGAACTTGAACTTAATGAATTCAGGTAACTTGGTTAACATAGGAATATAGTTAATCGGGTTATTCTGGGTGTTTGCATCTGACCATCGGAAGAGAGTTTTGCATATTTTTGTGTTCCAAGTTAGCAAACTGATTTATTACATATATATATAAGAGAATCAATTCATCATTAGAATAATATTGTGTGGAATCACAACCCTAGATATTTATTTTCTTTATTATTAATTTCCTTTATTTTATTTTATATTTTTATTTATTTATTTATTTAGCAAAATCCACGTTCAACCAACCAATCAGTAATCATTCTTTTCTCCCTTTAATTAGATACATGTAAATAAATAGAATCAATAATTAGTAATAACAATAGAAATTAAGTCCTCGTGGGATCAATATTTTTATACTACTTGAGCGATACGTGCGCTTGAGTTACGTGTGTGATTTCACCGATCACTTACCAATTAAGGTTGATACAAAGATCCAATCCTCTTCTCCTTGTTGAAATGGTTGTCAAACTTCCTAGGTTTGCAAGCTTGACTACAAGATCCAATCTTGATTCCAATGCTAGTAAGCTTCACTCTAAGATCCAATCTTGATTCCCCTATATGAAATGTTGTAGAGATCTTCCAAAGCTTCTCTAAATACTTCTCTAACTTAGGCTAATTTTTATAACATTACTTGTTTTTGCTTTTTAAGCTTAATTAAAACCTTTGCACAAGCTTGCTATTTATAGCAAAACTTAGAGAATGTTTAATTAATAAAAGTTCTATTCAGCTTTTATGTGAGTTTAATTTAATTTGTCCAAATTTTTATAATTAGGAGTGACTAATCACATTTGTCTACCACTTTGATTTAATCCAATTAAATCAAGATAAAGATTAATTAATGGATTAGTTACATGTCTACCACTTTAATTGAATCCAATTAAATCAAGCCAAATACACCAGTAATTACATATTTTCAATAACCAAAATATAATCAAATGGTAGAGATATTTATGAAATTATGACAAATCCCTTGTGTAATTTTGGATTAATCCAATTTATCTAATTATATCAAAGTAAATAATCAATTCTATCCAATAACACTTAATTATCTTAGTTGATAATTATAATATCGAATATGACTTATTATCAAAAATTATCGGCTACCCAAGTGCTCAATAAGTAGACTTCATATAGTGGGACTCTCTAAGTTCAGACACATTCATCATATAAGCCTAGCTAATATGTACGTAATTTGGCCACGTCCGAATTCGCGAAGAACACTAACGACCTTTTTGAACTATACAAGTCGAGGTCATCACATATATTTATCAATCCCTCCGTCGTTGGCTATCCGATTTATGCTTAGGAAACATAGAATACACCGTCAAGTTTTCGATGAGCACATCTCATGTCAACATGTCCACGATTCTTTACAACTAATGCGATCCACTATAGGTAATCAGCTTTGGCCAAAGTCTTTAAGAATCGTGACTTACTCACATGGATACCCAAACCTCTTATGGTACACATACCGGCCGACACATCCTATCTTGATATGCACTTGATTAATGAGTGCATCGGTCCACACCCAACAAACATTTAGAGGCTAGACCATGAAAGGTTTCTGACATACATGACATCAAAGTGTGTAGGATCTCACAAAAAATCAATGATATCCTATAGTCGAATGATTACATAACCTACTCGATTTGAGGAAATTCCTATTGACGGTGGTGTGTACTTCCAATTATTCGGAATCACTTGTGAGTCATTCAGTATTCACTTCAATGAATATCCACATGTCTATACGAGCTTCCAAAGCTTATGGTGCACCGGGTTAAACCATTGGAACTCCAATTCCAATATACCACATATGCTAGTCCTCTAGGTTATAGGAATTCGATTGTATTCCAAAACTAACGACTATGAATATTTACTTTAAGAATAATTTATAATAGTAATACTATCCCAATATCGGACCACCTAGTGTCCAGTATTACTACAAGACTATTTTAAGGTCGATGTCATTCCTAACATATTTATACATTAATCTAATATGCATAATGACATTACCATTAATAAGGTTTGAAATGAAAATACAGTTATTTTATTAATAAATAATAAAATGTACAATACATTATTCGTATTGACGCTTCAAGCACCAACTCCAACAAACTCCCACTTGCTTAGTGCCATTTCGGATGATACCGTAGTCTCATCTCCTCCACATGTTTATCGAATAACTTAGGAGGTAAGGCCTTTATAAGCGGGTCTACTATATTGTCTAATCCTTGAACTTTCAAGACCACTATGTTTTTAGGTTCAATAATCTCTCTAATCACACGATATTTCCTTTCCACGTGTTTAGACTTGGAATGCACCCTCGACTTATTAGCCTGCGCAATGGCTCAGCTATTATCACAGTACAGTGGGATCGTATCCGAAATACTAGGCACAATGCCAAGTTATGTGATAAAATTTCTAATCCAAACAACTTATTCAGCAGCTTCTGAAGCCGCTATAAATTCCCTCTCAGTGGTGGAATCAGCTGTTGAGCCTTGTTTTGAACATCCCCAACTGACTACACTACCATTAAGGGTAAATATGTATCCGGATGTAGACTTTCTATCATCTGGATATCCTGTAAGTCGTAGTCTGTATAACTCTTAACTTCTAGCTCATTTTCTCCATATATGAGAAACTTGTCCTTATTACCCTTAAGATATTTTAGTATATGTCTCACGGTTGTCTAATGATCATTACCTGGATCAGATTGATATCGGCTAGTCACACTGATGCCGAAACTGATGTCAGATCTTGTACATAGCATATCCTACATAATGCTTCCAATACAAGAATCATATGACAAGTTAAATATTCTAATTCTCTTTTCCTTAGTCTGGGGTGTCATTTTCTTCGAAAAATGTATATTGTATCGGAAAGGTACATTTGTTGCCTTGTAGTTGGTAAAACCGTACTTTTCTAATATCTTATCTATGTACGTGGATTAAGACAACCCTATATGCTTCCTAACTCTATCCCGGTAGATCCTTATACCTAGTATATCAAAAGCTTCACCATGTCTTTCATGGAGAAGTTCTTGCAAAGGTAGGATTTCACACTTTGCATTAATCTTATATTATTTCCAATGATAATGATGTAATCTACAAATAAAACAAGAAAGGCTATCATGCTCCCACTAACTTTCTTATTAACACATGGTTCTTCCTCATTGTTGATGAATCCAGATAATCTAATTATCTCATCAAAACGACGATTCCAGATTTGGGATACATGTTGAAGTCCATAAATAGACTTTTGGATCTTTCAAACCATGTTTGAAGTCTCACTGGATACGAAACCCTCTGGTAGTTCCATATAGATATCCTCATCAAGGAATCTATTTAGGAAAGCGGTTTTCACATCCATCTTCCATATCTCATAATCGTGATATGCAACAATGGCTAAAAGAATCCTAATGGATTTTAGCATGACTACTAGTGAAAAATTTTCCTCTTAGTCAATCCCATGACGTTGAGTGTAACATTTCGCTACCAATCGCGCCTTAAAGATTTCCACCTTTCCATCAGGCCCTCACTTCCTTTTGTAAACCCATTTACAAACAATAGGTTTAACTCCTTCAGGAAGTTCAATTAAGTTACAGGCTTGATTGTCATGCATAGAATCCATTTAAGATTTTATGGCTTCATGTCCTTTTCCCGAATTGATATCCAATATCGTCTGTTTATACGTAGTCGAATCCATTTCCTCTAAGAGGAAAACATCAAAGCTCACATAAGATGTTAAAAACAATCTCTCATGAGGCCTTGATATTCTATTCGACTTACGTAGAACTTGTGTTGTAGATCCTTCAACTAGTTGGATCTCTGGTTCCATCTCAGGTTCCTTAAAGTTGGGATTAAACTCATCAAGTTCAATCTTTCTACAATTACCACTTTCTCTCAAAAATTTCTTTCGAGAAAAATGGCAAAACGAACAACAAATATATTTTGTTGCTCAGAATCATATAATTAATATCCCATTGAATTATCAAGATATCCAACGAACCTACATTTATACCCTATGGGTGCCAGTTTATCCCGCTGCACAAGTCTAACATATGCCGGACAACCCCAAATCTTTAAATATCTAAGACTTGGATTTTTTCCGAACCATATTTGATACGGGGTCGTAGAAACAAATTTTGATGGAACCCTATTAAGTATGTGGGCAACAGTAAGTAAAGCGTAATGCCAAAGGTAATATGGAAGATCTGTGTAGCTCATCATGGATCGCACCATATCCAATAAAGTATGTTTTCTACTCTCAGACACACCATTGCGTTGAGGTTTTCCTAGGTAACTATATTGGGCAAGAATTTTATTCTCCCTTAAATAACTTCTGAATTCGTCACTTATGTATTCACCGCCTCGATCTGATCGAAGGCACTTGATGAATTTACTAGTTGTTTTTCTACTTCGTTTCAAAATATTTTGAACTTGTCAAATATTTCCCATTTATGTCTCATCAAATAGACATATCCAAATCTAGACTTATCATCCGTGAAAGTGACGAAGTATGTTGAACCATCATGAGCGGCATGATTTAATGGACCACACACATCACTATGTATTAGTTCCAATAAATCTTCAGCACAATGTCCAACACTAAGAAAATAAGCCTTTGTCATATTCCCTTATATACATGACTCACAAATCATATAAGGATCTAAGGTAAGATTTTCAATCAAACCATCCTTTAATAATTTTGATAGACGCCTAACACCTATGTGGCCCATTCTCATATGCCATAATTCAGTATTATTTAATTTGGATATTCTATTTATATTTTTTCTCTACATTAAAGACATTTCCATATGTTTCCAAAATATAATGACCATTAGATAAAGAACAGTCACATATCAAAAAGATATCTTTATCATATAAACATAAAGCTTTATCTTTAATGTTTATTTTATATCCCTCTTTATCTAATATCAGTAAAGATATTATTTGTTTGATAAGGGAGAATATATAGTAACATTTATTTAAATCTAATTTACATTCATTAGGGAGATCTAGAACAACTATTCCTATGGCCTTGACATCCAATGTCTCGCCATTGCCAACTCTAAGCTGGATCTTTCATTTATTCATCCCTCTTTTAACCCTCATGACCTGCATGAAGTAGCAAATATGAGTGGGACTTCCAGTGTCTAACACTCATCCACTATTTGCATCAAAGGCTAATGAGATGTCAATAATAGGAAAAATACAAAGCGTATCTGATGGTCATGCTTTTCATTCAACTCTGGACAATCCTTCATTCAGTGTCCAAACTTCTTGCAGTGTAGACATTCATCAGGAGCTATATGCAGTCTTACTGCTTTACGCTTCTTGGAGTTTCTCTTTGAAATCTTATTCTTCCTCATTTTGATTTTCTTAGACTCCTTAGAAGTCTTTGAAGAGCTTGCTCCACCATAGAGGTACAAAGTGGGGCTGCCCTTCTTCAAATCATGTTCCACCGTGCGTAACATGTTATGAAGTTCTTCATAGCTAGCTTGCATCGAGTGCATATGGAAGTTTAATAAAAAGCCAACGTAAGCACCAAGCATAGAAGACAAAATCAAATTACGATCCAACGATTCATCAATCACAATGCCCTATCATTTCAAATATCGAATCTAATCGATCATGTTCAAAACATGAATACTGACAGCTCATCCATCATTGAGTGTAACATAGAAAAATTTCTTAGACCTCAGATATATTTCAATTTCTTAATTTGCTTCGAACAACTCCTTGAGTGTTCTCATAATGGTCCAAGCATCCGGTACCTCTATATACTGTCTGAGAAAATCAGGAACCATCGATCCTAAAATATAGGATTTCACCCTAAGGTTATCATCCTTGTATTTTTCAAATGTTCCTCGCTCTTTAGGATTGGAGTCAGGATCAATTTCAACAGGCAGTGGATTGATAGTTAAATAGGTCAACTTTTCAAACTTCAAGACAACACGAATGTTCATTTCCCATTCGAAATAGTTCTCGGCTCTTTTTAGTTTATTAGAATCTAAAAGTCATATCAATGGATTTGTCGCAGCCATCTACAAGACAATATTTTAAACAGTAGCAGACTATTTTTCATTTCAAAATAATAACATTAATTGTTTATAGAATTATAAATCTATTAGTTGCCATCCCACTACTGTACGTAATTCTATAATCTCCCTTAACAGAAAAATAGAAATTTGACGGGAAGTAGATCTCATGAAATTTACTTTAGCCTCACACCAATGACGATCTTGGACTTTATAAACTCATTAGGTAGACCTCCAAGGTCAATCACATTCATGTGACTCCTAGTTTGGTCCTGAACCATTTTTTATCCTCACACTAATGACGATCTTGGATTAAGACGTGTTCCAGGTGTATACTTTTCAATGTGCACTAATGAGCTTCATATGTACATCCTCACAATAATGACGGTATTAGGTGACTGCGTTAACTTTACACGCTATATCTAATATTTTATGAAGCGACCTAAGTTCTAAGCACTAATACCCTCACACTAATGACGATCTTGGGCATAAGTAGTAAGAACTTATTCATCTCCATATTGAAAAGATGAACTTTCCAATAATGCTCTAACATTACTAATACTATTAATTAAATAAAATAATCACCTAATCATGGTATATTTATGACAATCAAGTCATTAACATAATTAGTTCAAAATTTTAATTTTAATTTAAAACATGCAATGCATATCCAGTATGACTTATGCATAATTAAATTAAAATACAGAGGTATAAATTCAAATACAAGTCAAACATGTGTGTGGTGTGGTTAAGCCTTACATTTGATACCATTCTATTGGGGCAGATATGGAACCCATAGGGGTCGAATCGGTGCCCCACATAGCGGAAGTGGGTATAACCCATGGATATCTAGAATGAGTGTATTTTAAAATATTTTATGTAAACTACATTCTGTTTCGATTCAATAGGACAAAATAATGACCAAAACGGGTCTGGAAACGCTGGAACGGAGAATATAAAGTTTCAGTGTTCATCAGCCCTGCGCATCGAGGCATTGAGACGCCCCAAACTACAAGAGCAACTGCGATGAACGTCTCAATGTCGCGACATGGAAGGGTGGGCGTCGTGACGCTCCTAGTTCTGATGCTCAGTGTCGCGACGCTGGAAGGTCAGAGTCTCGACGCTGCCATAGGTAGTGGGAAATTTCAACTTCAAACCAATACTAAACACTTCCAATTTTCTCCTAATACTTCAAATACACCTAAAATCTAATTTACCATCATAACCATCATTAACACATATTATACAACTAACATACATGTATTCTAAATTCATATATGCATTTGTTTGAGTCAAGACACAAACCAATTTAGAATCCCACAATGAAATGACCCATAAACAATTCTAGGTCATTCAAAGGTAGTCAAGTGATTCAAGAATGATAGCCATAGCTCTAAACTTTAATCTAGAGTTCCAAACTCTTATTAATTGTTCCATGTCTAACATGAACATCTTTGACCCACTTACAAGCATATTGTGTTTATACTTCCAAAGATCCTAACACAATTCATTAGCCTAATTTCAACTTTCAGCTATGTAATTATACATCCAATACATAATTCATCATTATATGTCTCACTAATGAAAAATTTACTAATTAAGAACACAGCTTAAGAGAATATCAAACTTACTTAGTAAGGTTGATACAAAGATTCAATCTTCTTCTCCTTGTTTAAATGGTTGGAGAACTTCCAAGGTTTGCAAGCTTGACTCCAAGATCCAATCTTGATTCCAATGCTAGCAAGCTTCACTCCAAAATCCAATCATGATTTCTCCTAGATGAAATGTTGTAGAGATCTTTCAAACCTTCTCTAAACACTTCTCTAACTAAGGCTAATTTTTCTAACACTTGTTTGTTTTTGCTTTCTTAAGCTTAATTAAAACTTTTGCTCAAGCTTGTTATTTATAGCAAAACTTAGGCAATGTTTAATTAATAAAAGTTCTAATAAACTTTTATGTGGGTTTAATCTAATTTGTCCAAATGTGTATAATTAGGTGTGACTAATCACATTTGTCTACCACTTTGATTTAATCCAATTAAATCAAGACAAAGTTTAAATAATGGATTAGTTACATGTCTAACACTTTGATTGAATCCAATTAAATCAAGCCAAATACACCAAATATTACATATTTATAATTACCAAAATATGCTCAAATGGTAGAAATGTTTATGAAATTACGACAATATTATTGTGTAATTTTGGATTAATCTATTTAAGTCAAAGTAAATAATCGATCTTATCCAATAACATTTAATTATCTTAGTTGATAATTATAATATTGAATATTATTTATTATAAAAAATTATCGGCTACCCAAGTGCTCAACAAGTACATTTCATATTGTGGGACTTTCTAAGTTTAGACACATTCGTCATATAAGCCTAGCTAATATGTACGTAATTCGGCCACCTTCGAATCCGCGAAGAACACGAACGACCTTTCTGAACTATACAAGTTGAGGTCATCACATATATTTATCAATCCATTCGTCATAGTCTATTCGAGTTGTGCTTAGGAAACATAGAATACACAGTCAAGTTTCTGAGGTGCACATCTCATTTCGATATGTTCAAGACTAATGCGATCCACCCTAGGTAATGGCTTTGGCCAAAGTCTTTAAGAATCATGACTTACTCACATGAATACCTAAGCCACTTTCGGTACACATACAGACTGACGCATCCTATCTTGATATGCACTTGATTAACAAGTACATTGGTCCACACTCAATAAAAAATCTAGAGGCCAAACCATGAAAGGTTTCTGACATACATGGCATCAAAGTGTGGATGATCTCACACAAATTCAATGATATCCTATAGTCAAAGGATTACATGTGCTACTCGAATCGAGGAGATTCCTATTGACGGTGGTGTGTACTTTCAACTATTAGGAATCACTTGTGAGTCATTCAGTATTTACTTCAACGAATACCCACATGTTTATACGAGCTTCCAAAGCTCACGGTACATCGAGTTAAACTATTGGAACTCCAATTCCAATATACGACATGTGCTAGTCTGATAGGTTATATGAATTCGACCGTATTCCAAAACCAACGACTATGAATATTTACTTTAAGAATAGTTTATAATAGTAATATTATCCCAATATCTAACCACCTAGTGTCCAGTATTACTACCAGACTACTCTAAGGTTGATGTCATTCTTAGCATATTTATACATTAATCTAATATGCATAATGACATTACCATTAATAAGATTTGAAATGAAAATGTAGTTATTTTATTAATAAATAATAAAATATATAGTACATTATTCGGATTGGCGCTCCAAGCACCAACTCCAACAAAACCATAGGTTTTTGACACTTGGATTCCACTAACTTGGAGTACAAATAAATTAAATACATTTTGATTAAATTAATATGTGTACTTTTTTTAACCAAGTTTTGAAATTACAAAAGACTAAAAAGGGCCTATATTTTCGTCCATGGGTGATAAGAAATGAAAAATATTTTTTCATTTTTGGTTAGCCATTTTTCTCAAAGAGTTGAGATAAAAAAAAAAGTTAGGGTTAGTTTCCAAAGAAGAACGCCAAGGAGAAAGATTTGGAGACCTTGAAGCAATTTTAAGAGCTTAATTTGAATAAGGTAATGCACTTGCTTCTAGTCTTGAGAAATCATTTTTAATAAGCATGCTAATATGTATTAGATATATATTACCTGTTTCCAAAATATATTTATGGACAATATATTTGTTTCTAAATACTTGGTGTTGTTGGATTTGATAGTAACCTTGTTTTTCCTTTTATTAGCATGTATGATTTTTATTTTAATTAAAATAATTAGATTCAAAAATAATTAGTCATTCTCGAGTGTTGTAGCCACTCATATGATGCCTAGAATTATTCTTGAGTCTTCATTTGTGGTGACTTTAAAATAGTGTAAATTAATTTGATAAGAAATTGGATTTTTGTATGAAAAATAGATAATTTTATATTCTGGATCAGGCCTGAAAAAATAGTTTTTTTGGTGAGTAAAATATGATGTTTGGATGTGTTGGGATGTGTATTGGTTGTTAAATAAATACCGAAAAAAGTTCCGAGTTGAAAATGTAACATCGCCAATCTGGGAAGGTGACCGACATGCAACAGATTCCACTCTCACCTAAGCCTCTGACTGATACTAAGGAAAACTCATTTCTTATCTAATTATCACGTCAACATGCAAGCATACACATTCCATAAAACTGATTAATGCATGGACCACAAAAAATATACGTCATCTGGATACTCTGTATAATCATACAAATGTCACATGTCAAAAGAAATAAAAAGAAACTACATTCTATATGAATGTAGGTCTGACATAATGGACCAACATGACTAGTGAATGTAGTGCTGTAACGACTCAAATTTCCTAAGTTCAACTAATATTAGGACATGGTAACTTAGAAAAATTTTCTCCGGACTATAGCGGAAAATTATTGGAGACGACTTAGGGACCAATGAACCTTACTCGATTTTGGGCCTAATGAGCCTATTGTTAACTTGGGTGTTTTAGTTATGTATGAAGTGGCCTTTCTTTTCAACAATTAAGTTAATCCAAGTTGAGGCCCAACAATATTTTTGAATTTTAAGCCCAAGTCTCTTATTTTATTAAAAATTGGCAATACTTCAAGACTTTTCTAGAATCCATTTCCATTTATTATAAACAAAACTCAAAATTTCAAACCACCCAAAATTCTCCCTTGACCGAAATTTATGAGAGAAATGAGGAAGAAGAATTTTCATTTCCTTTAGTAAATTCCCAAAGAAAACCAAGAATAATCCACCACAAGCTAAGCCTAAGAAGGAGGAAGGGAAATTTGGAGATTCTCTTTGTGAGAAAGGAATTTGAATTAAAGTAAGAAATATAAAACCCAAAGTTTTGATATTTAAAAGCATGATATTTTATAATTTTTAGAGGCATGTGGGAAAAACCCACCTCAGTATGTAACTTATGGAATTGACGAACCGAGAACGTGTGCACACGTAGTTCAAGACTAGATATATTGATACCTCTAGATCCTAGTTCAGGACTATGGGACGGCGATACGTAACACTCCTAGACCCTAGTTTCAGGGTCAGATAGTTCAGTGGTTTGAGGGATAGCGATACATAACGCCTCAAGACCACTAGTTAGGCATATGGGGGGACAGCGATACGTAACGCCCTCATGCATCAGGTTTTTCTACAGTTTCCAGAGATTTTAAAACAAAATATGTTTCAGAAACAGGTTCCTCAAAGTTTGAAAGAAAAAGAATTAGTTTTCAAGCATAAGATTTCATAAAGTGATTTAAATTTAAGATGATTTTACTCAACCATACTAATACAATTTTCTCTGATTTTGTAGTTTCACTCACTGAGTTCCATAGGACTCACCCCCACTCTCCAGATCTTTTGTAGGATCCATCTTTTGGTGAGCCACGCTCAACTTTTGAAGATATAATCAAGGAACAATAGTTATGCTGCAGTCACTAGTGTAGGGGTTTTAGGGGCATAATCCGGTAACGCAGCAGAAGCGGCGGAAGATCGTATCTTCCGATTTCAAAACTTTTTCTCGGATTAATTAATAAACATATTTATTTAATTATCCAATAATCAAATTATGAAATAAAATTCAAATAAATCATATTTAAGTGAATTTACCAATTACCCTTACTTTAGTATTTTGTCCATTTTAGTCCGAAATTGATCTAATCAATTTTGAATGATTCTAAATCATTTCTAAGATGAACTTAGCATGTTCAAAACATCAAAACACCAAAAGCACCAAAAATCCCAAATTTTTAATCCTTGGCCGAATGCACCTCCAAGGTGCCATTTTGTGCACTTTGTCATTTCATGCATCAAAACACATCAAGATGTAATCCAATGAACATGAAACTTATATGCATCATATACACATCCAAATACACACATATATGAAAACCCCCAAATTTGGAATTGGTCATGAACCCTAATTTTTCAATTTCTTCAAATTGGACAAATTAGACCAAATTGGTTAAATCAACTACTTCAATCATTTTCTTCCATCCAATCAAAGTCTCAACAACATGAAACAACTCAAGATAAAATCTAGGTCATCTAAGAGTGGGTCAACAACTCTAGATTAGCAACATGGTTTCCAAAACCTTAAAAGAAAGCTTATAACTACAATAGTCACAACCTTCCTTCATCATACATGCACAACACTTCCATCAAAACTTCCATCAACAAAAACACAAGGAATAAAGAAAGAAATAACCTAAGAACATCATATGTTAAAGCCTAGATCCTAAGGAACATTTTCCTTTCTAATAGCAAGTTGGAAAAACTCACTAAAATCCAAGCTTTCTTTGATTTCTTCTTTCTTTCTCACAAGCTTCCTTTGCTTCCATTAATGGAGTTTTTCTTTAAAGTGTATTAGGTTAACATTTCAAATGAAATGAAATCAATATATACTTGCCCAAAGAAGGCCTTGGCCGAAATTGGCCATAAATATATACCAAATTACATTTCATTTTCATTTCAAGTTAATTTGCTTAACTTAATACAAATATCTAAAACAACTTTATTGATATTTATTTTAATTCAACAAATGCAACTTAGAAAAATATAACTATTATATTTATTAGTGTTGGCCGAAAATATCAAATAAATAAAGGAAATGGATATTTCAATTTTAACAATTAAAATAAATATCCAAGGAAGTCAAATTCAATTTGACAACCTTTTCCTTTAATGTAAAGTCAAACATTTACACTTATAATCATTTCCTAACTTTATCATTTGGTGAGATATTTATATTTTAATTATATTAATCATTTAACAATTAAATAATTAAATAATTAATTAAATACAAATATATCAAATATATGTATTATATTTACTTTAAATATCTCAAATACATATATTGATGATATATGTCAAATACCTTTATTTGACTATTTATTAATGTGTATTTAATAATATCATATATTAAATACAAATACACATTAATTAGGAAATGACGGTTCGGCCAGTTCGCATGTATTTTTCGTTTAACGATTAAACGATTTATAAATAATCATCATTATTCATAAATGTTGCTCTAGTGCTCTACGAGTATGTTTCATTATTGAGACTCTCTAGATTCAGGTATATCCGTCACGAAATCTAATTTCATGTCCATAATCTATCCACCCGTAGATTATGACGATCACGGATAAACTAGCTGAATCATACAGGTCGAGGTCATTGCATACGTATAATCCCTCCGTCACAGGTATCCAGATAATCCCAGAGATATAGATGTAAACGTCAAATCTCTATAGGTATTATCTCGTCGACGTATCTATTAGCAATCTTTAAATAACACTCGGAACTTACTTCCGAAGTATACTGTGGCCACAGATTTAAACACTGCTAAATATATATGGACTACTTATGCTCTGTACACAGAACTGACGGATCCTATCTTGACACACACAGGATATCCTGAGGATCGATCCACACCCAACGAACAGGCGGAGGTCTGATCTAAATAGATCGGTGACGTGACTGCCATCTAAGTGTGGAGGATGTCTCATACATCCACAGTGGTGTCTCAAGTCGAATGACCACTATGCTACTCAACCTGAGAAGATTCTTATTGATGTTGGCGTACCATCCATTAAGAATCTTCGGTGAGCCGTTCAGTGTTTATCCACTATAAACACCTACACGTCTATACGAGTCTCCATAGACTCATGGTTCATTGGGATAAACCATCGGACCAAGTCTCGATATACGACATGTACTGGTCTCAACGGATTTGACTAACCGACCCGTGTTAGCAAATCTTGACCAGGAACTATGTTTGATAATATTCATATAGCAGTGACACTTCCCAATGTCAATTACAAACTAACTTTGTAACTGTGTACTGCATTATATATTATCGGGCCTTTGTCTAATATATACATATCACTAAACCACATTTAGTTTCAATCTAATCGTGATCAGATCGAATACGTATATAAGAACAAGAGGTGCAACCATAAATAACTAATATTATGGAATGAGGGGATGTTCGTA
This sequence comes from Zanthoxylum bungeanum, assembly GCA_019454045.1. NCBI lineage: Eukaryota > Viridiplantae > Streptophyta > Magnoliopsida > Sapindales > Rutaceae > Zanthoxylum > Zanthoxylum bungeanum. Next base: position 191,563 of record SKCR01020786.1, read on the forward strand.
TTCATGAATCAGTCATAAATACGGTCCGGATTGGCGCTCTGAGCACCAACCCCAACAACTAGTTATGGGGTTCATCATACCAGATTTACATTCACAGAGAATATAGTTTTATGTGATTTCATTTTGCTGTATGATAGATATATGAAGATGATGTTTATATGATGAGTATTTTTAGTTATCTATATATTTTTATGATTATGTATTTGTGCTAATTCTAAGATTGTGTGTGTGATTATTCCTGTGATTGCTTAGTATCGTGGTAAAAATGAGTTTTCTTGTGCATACGTCAGTTGCTTAGGCGGCAGTAGGATCTGTTGCCTACCGGTAGCATTCTTGGATTGGGGATATTACAAAGTTGGTATCAAAGCATAGTCTAGGGATTCAGTGACCACAGTAAGAGAGTCGTAGTGTCTTATAAATGTAGTATACCCGGAATACTACTATATATAAGAGGCTGTTTCTCTAGTAACCTTGTCCTGAGTCATGTCTCATTCTGATTAATCATAATTTCTTTAAATGCAATTGACCATTTTTCCTTCTTAATTTCTTAGATATCATGCCACCCAATGGTAGAACAGAAGTCAGAGGTAAGCCCGGGCGTGGTAGGGTGCCCCAGGGTGGAGATATGGATCAGAGATCAATAGCACCTCCCCTTGTGCCAGATATGGGACAAAAAGTGGAGTATGTACATTAGGGTGGTGTATGAGAAGATATGACAGCACTAGTGGATCAACCTAATGATCTAGTAGCTTATGTTTACAGCAAATTCAGCAGTCAGTAGTAGCTCTTGCCCAGTTGATTACCCGTCAGCAACAACCACTATGCCTAGAGCCAAGAGCTGAAGAACCCACAATTCCTGTTCCACCTCCACCTGTAGGACGTTCAATGGCTCACCAGGTAGTAGTTCCTCTAAACAAACTAGATCCTATCACTTTCTGAGCAGAACATTCCACTTTACCTCTTGAGCCACTACCAGTGACAGTTCAAGAGTGACAGAAGCTGCTAATGTCCTTGCATGACTTCTGAAAGCTTCATCCTCCCATGTACTCGGGAGTAGAGCCCTCCCCTGACCCATGTGGCTTTATTGAGGAATCAGATCGTATATGTATAGATTTTGGGTGTTCACCGGAGATGGCGGTTGAGTTAGTTAGTTTTCAATTGAAGGATGTCACCAACACTTGGTTTATGTCCTTTCGAGATGGTCGGCGACGAGATGTTCATTCATTGACATGGGTTGAGTTCAGTACAGCTTTCTTGTCCAGATTTTTGCAGCAAAGTATTAGAGATGCTAGAGCTCGGGAGTTTGAGCAATTGATTCAGGGAGAGCAGATGACATTTTTTGAGTACGATATACGGTTTACTCAATTGTCTCGATATGCCCCATATTTAGTCAGCATAGAGGAGATAAAGGCGAAGAGGTTTGTTAATGGGCTTCAGGATTACTTGTTCCGCTCCATTCACTTCACATAATTTACTATCTATACTCAGGTTTTAGATTCTGCCCTAAAGTTTGAGGCGCGAGTTAAAGAGAGACAAGCAGAAATGGAATCTCGGAATAGACCAAGATCAGAGGAAAGGGTTAGGCGGCAGCAGAGTAGCCCAAGTAGACAGCAGCAGGTGTCGGCTCCGCCTACTACATGTAGAGATATGGACTCAGCTCAGGGAGGTCATGATCTCAAACTGACTTAGAGTGCCACCTCTCGCGTAGTTTCTTCTTCTTCGATGGCCCTGCCAGGGTGAGGTCTTTCGTTATGTTCGATATACGGGCGGAATCATTCAAGGGCCGCCGATCTCGGAGTATGAGTTGTTATCGGTGTGGACAAATGGTTCATCTGAAGAGAGACTGTCCGTACCAGCAGATCGGTTGCCATCTTTTAGTATCGCTCCATCTACACCCCAGCCATAGCCTAATAAGAGTGTAGGAGGAGGAGAGCAGAGACCCGTGAGTAGAGGATATAAAGTATGGGGAATAGGACAACCAATGAGTGATCGAGGACAGACTTCCTCCACCAGAGCTGAGGGTAGGGTGTATACCCTCGCACCCCAGGAGGCGCTGGCATCCAATGCAGTCGTCACAAGTATATTATTGATTGGTTCTGTACAAGCGAGGGTGTTATTTGATTCGGGCGCTACGCACTCTTTTGTGGCACCATGTTTTGTAACTCAATTGGGTAGAGATACCGAGCATCTTGATTCACCTATCATCATAGCTACACCAGTATGAGGTCTCATAGAAGCTACACATGGTGTGAAACATTAACTTGTGGATATTGATGGGTATACTTGTTATGCCAATCTAGTAGTATTGAGCATATTGAGCTTCGACGTCATCTTGGGGATGGATTGGTTAGCTATGCACCATGCAGTATTAGATTTTCGGGAGAAGAGTGTTATGTTACATATTCTCGATCAATCAGTTAGACTCTATCAGGGGGATATGAGTGTAACACCTCATAATTTAATATCAGTAATGTAATCATTTAAGTTACTTCAGAGGAGAAACATGGGTTATTGGCTTATGTGACAGATAGTAGAGTGGAAAATATAGGCCTTGAGCAGATTCCGGTGGTAAGAGAGTATCCTGATGTATTCCCAGATGGGTTATCGGGGTTATCGTAGGACAGAGAGATTGAATTCTGTATAGACGTAGTACCAGGCACCCAGCCTATTTCGATTCCCAGTATAGGATGGCCCCTGCAGAACTTAAGGAGTTGAAGGCATAATTGCAAGACTTGTTGGATAAGGGCTTTATTCACCGCAGCATGTCCCTGTGGGGTGCTCCGGTGTTATTTGTGAGGAAGAAGGATGTGACACTATGGTTGTGCATAGATTACCTAAAGCTGAATAAGGTGACAATCAAGAATAAATATCCACTACTGAGGATTGATGATCTGTTTGATCAGTTACATGGGGCACATTACTTTTCAAAAATCGATCTACGATCAGGTTATCAATAATTGAATATTAGGAAGTGACGTCCCGAAGACAGCCTTCCGGACTAGATATGGACATTACTAGTTTTTGGTGATGTCATTTGGTTTAACCAATGCCCCTGTGGCTTTTATGGATTTGATGAATAGGGTGTTCAGACCTTTTCTAGATCTGTTTGTGATAGTTTTAATTGATGATATTATGGTGTACTCATGTAATTAGCAAGAGCATGCAGAGCATTTGCATCATGTGTTATAGACACTGAGAAAACATAATATGTATGCCAAGTTCTCGAAATGTGAGTTTTGGTTGACTAGTGTGGTATTTTTGGGGCACGTGGTATCAAAAGAAGGGATTGGAGTAGATTCCCAGAAGCTTGAGGCTATTCAGAACTGGCACCAACCTAAAAGTGTGACGGAGATTCGTAGATTCTTGGGATTAGCAAGATATTATAGAAGATTCGTAGAGAATTTATCCAGAATAGCTGCCTCATTAACACGACTAACTCAGAAGAATGTGAAGTTTGAGTGGTCGGATGCTTGTGAAAAACATTTTCAAGAACTCAACGATGATTGACTATTACTCATGTTCTTGCACTCCCAGCGGGATTAGAAGGATTTACAGTGTATTGTGATACTTCTAAAGTGGAATTGGGATATGTGTTGATGTAGAGAGAAAGTGTTATTGTTTATGCTTCCAGACAACTAAAGTCCTATGAACAAAATTATCCAACACATGATTTAGAGATGGCTGCGATAATTTTCTCGCTCTAAAGATATGGCGGCATTATTTGTATGGTGAAAAGTTTGAAATCTTCACCGATCACAAAAGCCTTAAATATATCCAGAGCCAAAATGAGTTTAATTTAAGACAGAGACGGTGGATAGAGTTACTGAAAGATTATGATTGTTCCATTCAGTATCATCCAGGTAAAGCTAACGTTGTAGCTGATTCCTTAAGCAGGAAATATATGAGGAGTTTAGCTCATCTACCGATTGAGAAATGGCATCCAGCCAAGCAGATGCAAAGATGTATACTGGATGAAATGAGTTTTCAGGTGACAACTCATGGGTCATTATTAGCGCATACATTGGTTCAATCCACCCTTATAGATGAAATCACAGTTACACAGGAAGTAGATCCTGAAATACAATAGATTAGAAGTAGACTACAGAAAGGTACGGAAATGAGTATCATGTAGACAGTGAGAATCTCATCAGGAAGCAGAACATAATTTTTGTTCCCTCAGTTCAAGAGTTGAAACATTCATTATTGGAGAAGGCCCACACTTAATCCTATACCATGCATCCCGGCATCACAAAAATGTATCATGACCTAAAAAAAATTTACTGGTGGGATGGTATGAAAAAGAATTTGTTATTAAATGCCACTTGCCAGCAAGTTAAAGCAGAACACTAGAGACCAGCGGGGAAACTTCAAAGTTTAGACGTTCCGGAGTGGAAATGGGAAAAGATTACTATGTATTTTGTAGTTGGGCTTCCTCATACTTCAAAGGGGTATGATTCTATATGGGTGATTGTGGATAGATTGACTAAGTCTGCGCATTTCCTTCCAGTAAGAACAGCTACTCAGCAACTCAGTATGTCAAACTGTATCTGGATGAGATAGTGTCATTGCATGGAGTACCTATCTCAATAATCTCTGATCGAGGTTCTCAGTTTACATCTAAGTTTTGGCAATCATTTCAGGAGGCCTTGGGTTCCCAACTACGCATTAGTACAACTTTCCACCCTCGGATGGATGGCAAGACAGAGAAGACTATACAAACCTTAGAAGACATACTTCGAGTTTGCATATAACAATAGTTATCAGGCAAGCATTCAAATGACACCATTTGAAGCTTTGTATGGTAGGAAGTGCAGATCCCATGTTGGATGGCTTGATGCCGATGAGCAAAAGTTGATAGGACCCATTTTGGTACAAGATGCGGTGGAGAAAGTCAAGCTAATAAGAGAAAAGATGAATACGACTTAGAGTCACCAAAAAAGTTATGCGGATCACCGGATGTAACATCCCAGATTTTCAGGACTGTTCTAGAAGATTCCTGGAACGATGTTATAGACTCGGAGCACGATGATAATGAAGAATAAGAGTTCAAGTGATGTCATATGGGTTGAAATAATAGATTATGAGTATTCTTCGCGTTGGAAAACGTGTGGGATCAAAAGTCAGTTGCGCGATTTTCGTAAACCGCATAAAGTTTACTGTTTTGACCACAGAGTTAGCAGACGAACACCAATTGAGTTGATTCCTAAACCATTGGACTCGTTTTTCCGAGACGAACAACTTTCGTGTTGAGCACTTTTCGAGAATCGCGTTAGAAGGGCTCCGAAAATTGCGATATTCCAGAAGGTTCCAGAATAGGGACTGATTAGTAAATTCGCAGGGACCAAATCGATAATTTCCAGCCTAGTGTATAAAGCCTTAAGGTTTCTCAAATTTGCAAAAGTGGCAAATCCAAAACAAATCATCCTCTCGACCCCCCCCCATCGCCCCTTCGTGCAGCAGCTCGCCGGCGAGCCTCTGGCTGGCTTCAGGCCGGCGCACCGGTTCCATCGTGACATTCCAGCGATGAGGAGTGTCAAGGTGGCCGGCGATCGGCCGTATAGCGCTGGCGACGGTAAGAAAAGACGGTGACAGTGGCGTGAAGTGGGTGAGTCAGTTCCGGCTCGTCGGTTCGTTTCACGAGCCGTGCCACCCGCCAAATCGAAGCTCTCGACGAGTACTACGAGTGTGTGGGATTGATTTAGCCGAAAAAGGGCCGGAATCACGCAAAACGAGGAGAAAAAGCATCGGTGAACAGTAAACCCATGTCGAACAGTAGCTGCGATCGGAATTTCATCGACACCAGCGCGTTCGTATGGCCGTTGGGAGTCCGGATATGGCCTCGGAATTTCGGTACGACTTTCCGTTCAAAATTTGATATTTCAAAGTGTATCGATTTATATTCGGATTTTTTCGGTAGTTCTGTAGTTTAGCGAATTGCCTTGATATGAATTGAATATAATTTAATATGTTAAAATGATAAATGTGGTAGAATCCGGGAGGAATCGAATGAGATATGACCGATCCGGTAGAGTTAGCGAGATTTCGGTAAAACGGAGTTTCTCGCGCGATTGAGCGTAGATGATCGTAAACATAGTTAGGATGTAAATATGGTATTGCGAGGGTAATTAGGTAATTATGGATTAGTTCGGAGGGTTCGAGACCCTTCCGTAGCGTTTGCGGAAACTTTTCCGCAAGTTTTGCCGCAAACGCGTAAAATGAGAATATGACACATCTAGCTAATTTAGAATAGCATGTAAGCATGTATTTGAGTGATGAAGCTTAGACTATAGTATCAGAGATGATTCGGGTGTTCCGGGGAAACCCGTAGTTGTTTTAGATGAGTTGAAAGTTCCGCAAATAGCGGTTCTGACCCTGTGTTATTATTGTTTTGACAGATCGGATCCAGGTTAGGAGTGTCCGCGAAGCCAGGTAAGTAACTCATGCTACGAATACTTAAGAGATTTAATGTTGTTCGACATTATTAATATAATAAAGTTGTATATGGTTATATGTATGAAACTTATATATATATATATATATATATATATATATATATAAAGATGAATGTAGGGAAAGAGACAGGTGTATTTATATACACATATAGATAGAACAAGCAAAAGTAAGCATGTGTATGAGCAGCAGATAAGCATGAGCATATAGGAGTAAAGAGACTTGGGTTTGGGGGTTGTAGAAACTACACCCTAGGGAATGGGATTAAAGTTTAAAGAATGACGGTTGTAAGAAAGTAGCTATATGCGAGTAAAAGAGTAAGTAGTTATAAATACTATAAGTCTAGAGATCAATTAAAAGATTTAAAAGAATATAAGATATTATATGTGTATAGTTAGAATTGTATATGAAACAAATATATGTTTATGATTTAGAATTCTAGTTTTATGTGTGTAAATTTAGTGTATGTGTATAGAGTAATGTAGCATTAAGATTTGAATGTGATTACAAGTATAAGTATAAAATTAGTAAGATAGTATGAAAAAATATATGCAAGTGTTCATTTGTGGTAGTATAGATGTATGATAAATCATATATATATTAGTGTAAGCAAAGCATATTAATGATAGTATGAGCCTATAGACTATAAGATCATTAGAGATGAAAGCATGTAAGATTAGAATTCGTACATCATAAATTTGTGAGTATGCATGAATATGTACATGTGCATATATGACATTATAAGGAAGCATGGCTAAGGTGGAAATGATCATGAGAAAGCATCTGCATGTGTGTATGAGTTAAAGTTTTCAGCAGTTGATCAAAAGATAAGAATGTTTTCGAAGATTTCAAATGTTTTAAAGAAAAGTTTCAAATGTTTTGAAAGATAATATATTTCAGAAAATGTTTTACAGTTTTGTGATACAGAATATGATTTTATGTTTTTCGGGGCATGAGGTAAAACCTCACCCCAGTATGTAACTTGAGATACAGTTCGGAATTGACGGATACTTTGGAATTGACGGATATATTAGCATGTGCACATGTGGAGGACTGAGGGGACGCTCTCAGATCCTCGAGCAGGACTAGGGGCTACAGGGTCCCGAAATCCTAATTTCAGAGCTTGGTGGCTACACTGCCAGTTGAGTGATGGTCCTGGGTGTAGAGCTCTACGTTGCCAGTTGAGTATTGGTCCTGGACGTAGGGTACCACCAGTTCTAGAGATGCCCAGTTGAGTGATGGTCCTGGGTGCAGAGCAGTTTTCAGTTTTTAGATTTTCAGTACACGGTTTTCAGAAACAGAGTTTAGAAACAGTTTTTCAGATTTTGATTTTCAGTTTTCAGAGAGCCACAGTTGAGCTGTTGTCCTGGGCATCAAGTATTTTCAGTTTTTTGTTTTCAGATCTTCAGTATAGAGTTTTCAGATTTTCAAGATTCAGACTTCGGAAATCAGACTTTAAATAAGAGTTTTCATAAACTATTATTTTAAAGACAGTTTTAGAAAGATGAAGTTTTAGAAACAGAGTTTTCAGAAAGAGCTTTTCCAGAAAGAGAAAGTGAAGTAAAGTTTTCAGTAAAGAATTTTCAGAAAGAAACTTTAAGATAATAGTTTTTTTTCAGAAAGAGTTTTCAAAAGTATCTTCTAAAAAGCATAACATGTTAATGTTTTATATAGCATACACGACGTGCATATGAATTATATATGCTAGTAATTCATCTGAGATGCATATAGTTGACATAGAAGCTTGATAGCATGATTACATATATATATATATATATATGTGTGTGTGATTTGATGCCTGTGTGTGGCATATATTCACATGGAAGGAACAATGGGTAAGATAATAGCTTATGATTATATGATTTCATATCCATAATTATATGGTCAACCTTGTGCATAGCATATGTGCATAAAGTTAGCATTTGTAAGATACGAGTGCATAGTAGCATGATCTTATGTTAATATATGTGTATCAAGGATGGTTGTATGAGTTGCTTGCTTGCTTAGAAGGAACACAATGTAAGGATGCTAGATCATGATGAAATGGTTACATTTTGGGTACATATAGTTTACAGAAATAAGGTTTTAAATAGTCTGATTTGATGATATTTCAAGATAATGAAAGAAAGAAGATTATAATGAATATTTGAATCAGGTTAGCAAAGAGTATGGTAAGTAAGTAAGAATCAGTGTAGCGCAGCAAAAGAATGACGAGTCTTATGTAATTGCGATATAGAAACCTAAGATATATAATTACCTATAGTTTACAGATGTTTGGTAACGGATAAAGTAAATAGGAGTAGCACCTGATGATCAGCTAAAGTACCACATTTGTGAAATGGTTAGGGAATAGTTAATTAATTTGGACCTCATAGTTATTTGCATAGTTACTTACTGAGTCATTATGACTCACACCACAACAGTTTATAGTTTTGCAGGTCAGTAGCTGTCATATAGAACCAGCAGATGTTCGGTGAAGTCTTTGAAGACGGTGGATCGCCTCAATTGCAGTCAAGAGAGTCCTAGGTCGAGTTATGGGTCCTCGTGGCCCTTTGTATGGTTTTTGCATTTGTATCTCATTTGTATAAGTGATGTAATAGTTTAGTTTTATTTTTGAGTCCTGGCCGGAGGCCAATTGATTTACTTTTTGTTCATTGAGTTCAGGCCTGAGGCCTTGATGTTGAGAGTTGATGATTGTGTTGTATTTGGATGCTGGCTATAGGCCAGGTTACATGATGTTCTGCATACATCATGTCGAAATTTCGTCAGAAACAAAGGCTTATGGAGATGGGTTCTCATGTCTCCTGCCGGTAGCATCCTGGCCTATGAGGGATGTTACAAAGATGGTATCAGAGCATGGTTTAAGAGTCAGTCAGTAGCATGGTCTAGAAGTCAGCGACTGCAATTGTGGGGATCCAGCTGTCGGAGATTGTCTTCAGTTTGGTAAAGACCACGTAGGTCTTTATATGTATCTTCTATGATTGTTTGACGTAATTTGATTATATTATTCAGTGCCTTGGTTGCTTGAATATGAGTCAATGGATGACTCATTTGTTGTGCATAGAGTAGCTATCTCCGTATGTGAGGAGGTTAAGTTGAGTTAGTACTTTTATGACCTTTTTAATCAGAGAATTATTAAGAATGAGATAATACCAGTATAGGGCCTTGTGAGGCCGGAGGACTCGAGATCAGAACCAGATCAGTATAGTCAGAGTTGAGGATCAGACCAGTATAGTCAGTTTAAAGCCGTAGATGAGCCGTTATGGATCCTAGCTTATAGATAGCGGTTAGTTCACAGTTGAGACAGAGAAGTTATATCAGTGGAGTTTAGAGTAAGATAGTTTCCGCGCATGCGACCAGTGTCAAATCAGCAGTTATAGGGACGGAGAAATTTTGAGGACGAAATTTTTATAAAGATGGGTGAATGTAACATCCCAGATTTTCAAGACTGTTCTAGAAGATTCCTGGAACGATGTTATAGACTCGGAGCACGATGATAATAAAGAATAAGAGTTCAAGTGATGTCATATGGGTTGAAATAATAGATTATGAGCATTCGTCGCGTTGGAAAATGTGTGGGATCAAAAGTCAGTTGCGCGATTTTCGTAAAACGTGTGGGATCAAAGGCCAGGTTGCATGATGTTCTGCATACATCATGCCGAAATTTCGTCAGAAACAGAGGCATATGGAGATGGGTTCTCCTGTCTCCTGCCAGTAGCATCCTGGCCTAGGCGGGATGTTACACCGGAGAAAGGAGTTGGAATTTCAGGTGAGAGATTTTGTATTCCTAAAAGTATCTCCTTTTAAAGGAGTTATTAGATTCGTCAAAAAGGGTAAGCTCAGCTCTAGATACATTGGGTCGTTTCAGATACTTCGGAGAGTTGGAATGAGAGCTTACGAATTGACGCTTCCACCCATCATGGATAACATACACCCAGTTTTCCACGTGTCTATGCTACGAAGGTACATGCGCGATGAATCTCATGTGTTGGAGCCCCAGACAGTCGATGTTCTTCAAGATTTATCTTATTTGGAACAACCCTTAGTTATAGTGGACAGGGAGACGAGATAGCTATGATCTAGGTGGATTCCCTTAGTCAAAGTGGTTTGGCAGCACCACAAGAGACGATAATCCACATGGGAGTCAGAAGAAGCCATGCAATAACAGTACCCCCAGCTGTTCACGAAAGAAGGTATGTTTCATACTTTTAAGTGTGTAGATTCGAGGATGAATCATTTTAAGGGGGAAGAATTTATAACGACTCAAATTTCCTAAGTTCAACTAATATTAGGACTGGGTGATTTAGAAAAATTTTCTCCGAACTATAGTAGAAAGTTCTTGGAGACGACTTATGGACCAATGAACCTTACTCGATTTTGGGCCTATTGGGCCTATTGTTAATTTGGGTATTTTAGTTATGTTATGGAGTGGCCTTTATTTTCAACAATTAAGTTAATCCAATTTGAGGCCAATAATATTTATGAATTTTATGCCCAAGTCCCTTATTTTATTAAAAATGGCAATACTTCAAGACTTTTCTAGAATCAATTTCCATTTATTATAAAATAAAACTCAAAATTTCAGACCACCCAAAATTCTCTCTTGACCAAAATTGAAGAGAAAAATGAAGAAGAAGAATTTTCACTTCCCTTAGTAAATTCCCAAGGAAAACCAAGAGTAATCCACCACAAGCTTAGCCTAAGAAGAAGGAAGGGAAATTTGGAGATTCCATTTGTGAGAAAGGAATTTGAATTAAGGTAAGAAATATAAAACTCAAATCTTGAAATTTTGAGTATTGAGGAATCGATGCTTGTAATGTATTTTTGATTGAAAGTAGTGTGATTATTGATGATTGTTGTGATGAGAAGTTCATGTTTGGGCAATTTCTAGGTATGTCACCCTAGTTGAAGCACTAAGTAAGGATAATAGAATTGGGTGATGTTGAGATGTTAGAAGGTTGGCATGATGATAAATTGAGTGTTTGTAATTGCTTGTGATTGTGTAAGAATGAAGTAGTGAGCTTGATCATAAAAGAAGTGAAGATTGGCCCTGGAAACAATCGAGCGTCGCGATGCCAATGAACGAGCGTCGCGACATGTAACGAGGCAGAACCTCTGTTTCAGTTCTAATATTTGAGCATCGCGATGCCTTTGGGCCAGAGTCGCGACGCGAATCAAACCAGAGCCTCTATTTTGGTTCTGTTGTGTAGGAGTCGCGACGTGCACCTCCTAGCGTCACGACCTGGATGGAAGTCGCGAAGCTAGGCATCCAGTGTCGCGAATAAAAGTTGCTCTCTGCCTCGACCAAACCCAGGTGGCAACGCCATGTGCACATCTTGGCGTCGCTACGCGTGTCCATTTTGATCAAATTTAGTTAGTCATTCCCATTTTATTCAAGAAGATTAGAGGACACCCTAGAAGGACTCATATCAATGCAGAAACACACATGCATGACGTATAGAGATAATAGTTTAATCAAACTAAGAAGCCTAGTTTAATTTCGAATCATATTTTACAGCTCATATTCTAATTAAGTTTATCAAATATAGATACTCGACAGGAGACACGATCTCCCTCGGCGACGTGAAATTCCACTCAAACAAAAAGCCCTGGATCTTTTGCTCCAGTGAAGTGGAGTTACTCAAACTTCAAACCTGTGAGTGGAATTTTCTTTCCAAGTTGAAATTTATTTATTGTTTTAGTTCGAGAGTTAATTCAATTTTTTTTCGGGTGTTAGCCAAATTGACTTCCAGTTGTTGCATAAATGAGAGAGTTTTGAGATTTAAAAGCATGAGATTTTATGATTTTTAGAGGCATGGGGAAAAACCCACCTCAGTATGTAACTTATGGAATTGACGGACCGAGAATGTGTGCGCACGTAGTTCAGGACTAGGGATGATTGATGCCTCTAGATCCTAGTTCAGGGCTATGGGACGGCGATACATAATGCCCATAGACCCTAGTTTCAGGGTCAGATAGTAGTATATATTAGCACTCCTAGCTCTAATTCAGTGGTTTGGGGGACGGCGATATGTAACTCCCCAAAACTACTAGTTAGGCGTATGGGGGACGGCGATACGTAACGCCCCCATGCGTCATGTTTTTCTACAGTTTTCAGAGATTTTAAAACATAAGATGTTTCAGAAACAGATTTCTCAAAGTTTGAAAGAAAAAGAATCAGTTTTCAAGCATAAGATTTCAGAATGTGATTTAAATTTAAGATGATTTTACTCAACCATACTGATACAGTTTTCTCTGATTTTGTAGTTCCTCTCACTGAGTTCCATAGGACTCGCCCCCCCCCCACTCTCCAGTTCTTTTGCAGGATCCATCTTTTGGTGAGCCATGCTCAATTTTTGGAGACATTATCCAGGAACAAGAGTTATGCTGCAGTAACTAGTTATGGGGTCCATCATACCAGATCTACATTCACAAAAAAATATAGTTTTATGTGATTTCATTTTGCTATATGATAGATATATGATGATGATATGTATCTGATGAGTATTTTCAGTTATCTACATATTTTTATGACTATGTATTTGTGTTAATTCTAAGATTATGTGTGATATTATTCCTGTGATTGCTTAGTATTGTGGTAAAAGTGAATTTTCTTGTGCATACGTCAGTGGCTTAGGCGGCAGTAGGATCTGTTGCCTACCGATAAAATTCTCGGATCGGGGATGTTACAAGTGCTATGATTTTCCCTGATCCATGTCTCTAAAAGATGGTTGTGACTCACCAGCGGAAAGATCTTGCAAAACTAAAGAGTGGGGGTAAGTCATAAAGAACTCATGAGTGGAGCTATAAAAACAGTATTAGTATCTTTGAATCAAAAGACCTTCGAATAAAGTTACTTTCAGAATTCCTAAAATATATTTCAAATATTTCTCTTTTAAGACTTTCTAAAAAATCATTTAAGAAAATCATGTATCTGAAATCTGTGGAAAACTTGATGTATGTGGGCGTTACGTATCGACGTCCCCCCATATGCCTAAACATCTTTGACCTCTAAAAAACTTGACGCATTGGGGCATTACATATTGTCGTCCCCCTATGAGTCTAATCTAGTGTTCTTATGGCGTTACATAAGGTCGTCCCTCAAGCCACTGAACTAGAGCCAGAAATGTTAATCTATGTTATCCTTCTGCCCTGAATCTAGGATCTAGAGGCGTTAAATATCGCCATCCCCTAGTCTTGAACTACGTGTGCACACGTTATCCATTTGTTAATTCCAAGTTACAATCTGAGGTGGGTTTTCCCCATGCCTCCAAAATCATAAAATCATGCTTTTTAAATCATTCTTATCATCAAAATCATATATCTCAATCACAATCTGAAACTTAACTCAAGGCATATGAAATTAGAATTAAATAAACTCTAATGAAGATCATTTAGAAATCATAATAAAATTCTGAGTAAGTACTACACTCATAGTGGTATGGCAAGTCAGGTATGATACACGGCTTCGGTGATCTTCGAGTGCCTTGCCATCGATCTAAAATCAAGAAATCGTTAGTTTCTTCCAATTGATAGGAAAGTATATGTAATCCATGATTGACATATTATACTTGTCACATGATATAACGCGTGTATATAAGCTTATACAAAACCCTTAGGGTACCCTCTAACATCTTAGGATGAAGTTGAAATGGATAAAATTAATCCTGGAAAATTTTGGTTACGCGTCGAAACATTGGCCCATGGGCGTCACGACGCTCACACAAATAATTGAGGCAATGAGTAACTGATGATTCCGCATCGCGACGTAAGGGGTTGGGTGTCGGGACTCCCACACGCGTCAAGACGCTAAGGGTTAAGCTTCGTGACTTCCCAAAAATAGAACCGAGGCAATTAGCATCCTCTATTTCCGTGTCGTGAAGCTCGCATATTAGCGTCGCGACGCTCACACAAACAGAACTGGGCAAAAAGCCTCCTTTTGTTGTGCGTCACGACGCAAGGTGTGTAGAGTCGCGACGCTCACCCGTTTTTTGGGTCAAACACCAATTCTCCATCTTCACTCCCAAATTTACAATACCATTAAAGTTATATCAACTACCAATATATAAATCATCAACAATATAATCTTCTAACATCATCATCATATTAAGTCTTATGACTCCAATTTACTTCAATGTCTATGGTTTCTTAAATTGGGTTTCGCTCACAATCATTATTTTCTTGACTCAATAATCATCTATTTACCATCAAACTCAAGTCATCAACATTCATTAATCAATTCAGTAAAACACCAACATTTCAAAATTTGGATTAAGTCTTTGTTACCTTGAATCAAACTCATATTTCACAATTAGAACCTCCATGCTCCCTTTTCTTCTTCCTAGTCTTGATTTATGATTGTTTGCTCTTGATTATCTATAGAACTTTGCAAGAAAAATGAAGCTCTCCACCTCCTATCTCCTTGAATTTTTCGGCCAGGGAAGAAACAAGTGAAGGCTTTTTTTTTCTTTTTCCAATTTTTTATATTTCCTTTATGAAATGTGTAGAGATATCTAGAGTTTAAGAGCTTAAACTTAAGTTTGGGCTTATAAATTTGAGACAAGTTTGTTTTAATTCTTTTGTTAAGGCTTAAATATTATAATCATTCTAACTGGTCCTTAATTTTAAAGTTGGGCCCACTAAATCGTTTCTAAAACTTCTGTTAATGCTCGGAGAAAATTTGTCTAAGTCACCAAGTTACGACTTTGGTTGAGTTATGAAATTAGAGTCACTACAATTCTCCCCCCTTAAAATGATTCATCCTCGAATCAACACACTTAAAAGTATGAAGCGTACCTTCTTCTGTGAATAGCTGAGGATATTACTCTCTCATGGCTTCATCTGGCTCTCATGTGGATTCTTGTCCCTTGTGGTACTACCAAACCACCTTAACTGAGGGAATCCACCTTGATCGTAAAATTATCCCGTCTCTCTTTCTAGTATCGCTATTTGTTGCTCTAGATAGGATAAGTGTTGGTGAACATCAACTGCTTGGGGCTGTAATACTTGAGATTCATCATGCAAGTACATGCGTTGTTTAGACATATGGAAAGATGGGTGTATCTTATCCATGTTGGGTGGAAGCGCTAGTTCATATGCTCTCCCTCCAACTCTTTGAAGTATCTGAAAAAGCCCGATATACCTAGGGCTAAGCTTACCCCTCTTGCCAAATCCCATGACTCCCTTAAAGGTGGATACTTTCAGGATCACATAGTCTTCTACCTGAAACTCCAAATCCTTTCTTTGGCGATCAGCATAAGTTTTCTAACGACTATGTGCCATCCTCACCCTTTCTCTGATCAACTTCACCTTCTCTACTGCTTCTTATACCAGGTCGAGTCTAAGAAACTTTTGTTCCCCATTTTCAAACCATCCCACTGGGGATATACACTTCCTAGTATACAAAGCCTCGAAAGGTGCCATCTGAATGATTGCCTAATAATTATTGTTATAAGAAACTCTAAAAGTGGCAAATGCTGGTCCCAACTACCTTCAAAGTCAATAATGCAGGCTCGTAACATGTCTTCCAGAGTCTGTATGGTCCGTTCCGACTGACCATTCGTCTGAGGGTGGAAAGTCATACTAAAGTGTAGTAGGGAACCCAAAGTTTCTTAGAATGACTGCCAAAACTTGGATGAGAACTAGAACCCCGATCAGAGATTATTGAGATAGGTATTCCATGTAATGACACTATCTCATTCAAATACAGCCTGGCAAACTGAGCTGCTGAATAATTAGTCTTTACTGGCAGGAAGTGCGCAGACTTAGTCAACCTGTCCACAATCACCCATATAGAGTCATACCCTTTTGAGGTACGTGGAAGTCCAACCACAAATCCATAGTGATTTTCTCTCATTTCCATTCAGGAACATCTAGATTTTGAAACTTCCTTGGTGGTCTCTGATTTTCTATTTTAACTTGCTAGCAAGTGAGGCATTTTGCAACAAACTATGCTACATCTTTCTTCATACCTTCCCACTAGTAAAGATCTTTAAGATCATGGTACATTTTAGTGATCCCATGATGCATGGTATACGATGAGGCGTGAGCTTTCTGTTGGACAATTATGACCCATAGCATCACTATTTGTACAGAACATGGTGTTGTTGTACAAATTAACTATGTGACAAATGAAATTGCTCTTTTATCATTTGTAATTGGATTACCGAGATACATAAATGATAAAAGTCCATATGATTAGTACCAGATTAATAAGATATGGGACAGTATTAATCCACGTAAGGTTTAATCATTAAATATCCCTAGTCGTAGTATTATCGAGACTGGACATCGATAATGCGGAATAAACTAGTATTACACTTGTGCGTGTTATGGAAGCGTAACGGCATAGTTCTCATATATTTGGGTATTGGATACTTATGCAAGTGTAATAGGAGGTTCGGTTTACCGATGATACGGAAACAGCTTCGCTCTAGATAGACCCATCGGAATCTCATTGGTAGTATGACTATGTGTCTATGGGAATCCGAATCAGGGTAGGTGTATTTGGTCTTAACCTGAGACTTGCATCGCTAATACTTGCGACAATCAATATACTTTAGTTTTGGTCGTCTGGGGCTTTAACAGGTTCTGTGTACGCCTCTTCTGGGTATATTGAGAATCGTAGTGTATTGGGTGTGATGTCAAGATGGAAGTATCACTTCAGTCATATGGAGATGATGATCATGTAGGATACAGAACTAGTACTCTTAAGTACTGCAATCATTGGGATAATATGAATAGGTCATGATTACCCGATTATATAGACTAGTTACCAGAGATCCGATATATGTTTCGTACGGGGCAGACACAATTCCAGCCTTAGGCCTAGCATGTGATATCGATACTGGATCGCAATACACAATACTACGTATACTACGTCTGAAAATATTACATATTCCTTAAAAGAATATTTCTGGAGAATTGGGTAGGCACGGTGCTTTGCTAGAAACCAACCATGTCTTGTAAATCGGTAAAAATGTGGTACGGGGCACGCACGTATTCAGATAGTCCGATAATAGGATTTACTGCCAACATATCCAGAGATCTCATGGGTCACTTCCCGAAGATGCACCGATGGCGTTTGACTCGAATAGAATTAATCTATGATTAATTATGAGAGAGAAAATTAATTTATGATTAATTGCGGAAAGAATTTATCTGGGATAAAATTCAAATGGAAGAGAAAGAACGATTAATTTGGAATTAATTGATAAAATAATATATTCGATATATTAAATGAAATTAGATTTCATAACGGAATTAAAATTGGATTTTAATTCGGACGAACGAATTAATTTAGAATTAATTCGCAAGCGACTTTAATAGTAATTTTGCTAGGCATAATTATTTAATTAAATTTGATTTAATTAAGTCGCAACGGAAAATTTGTTAATTCGGAATTAACGAACCCGAGCCCGGAATGTGTTTACGGGCCCACTCGGATTTTGAATTAAAGTTGGGCCCACACAAGTCACATCACTAGTCAACTTTGTTACTTTATAGTGATAGAAGTTGGTGGTTGCTTATCTTACACTCTTTGTCATTTTGGAATGACTTTTACCAACTTTGGATTTTGGTAATAGATAATTGTTTTTGGAAATCAATTACATAATTTCAAAAAAAACAAGAAAAACACTTTCTCCCTTTCATGTTTGGCATGACCGAAACCTCTCCCCCTCTCAATATCCATTGTGGCGTGAACCTAGGGTTCATGTGTGATGATTTTGTTTCAAAATCTTGCATGTTAGCACATAAAAGGAGTCAAACAAAGGTGTTAGGGAAACCATTCCCATAAGTTTGGAATTCAAGAATCTAAGCTTGGAGCTCAACATACAATAAAAGGAGGAGCTTGGAGCACTACACAAGGAGCAAAATTTTTGAAATCCTACATCCTCATTGCCGATAAATGTGAGTACTTTTCCGCAACTTTCTTTGATTATTCACACAAATTTTATGCTTATTAGATCCTTGGCTAGTTCTTAGAGAACCCAACAATAGTATCAGAGCCTAAATTAAGCATGAAATGGACTTAGGGTTTATATACATTAATTTGGGATTTTGTGATTTTAGCATGATTTCTTCAAATTGATGATTTGGTTGAGCTTGGATGATGTTAAATTAGATTTGTGCATCTTAGGAATTGAGAAAATGAATTGGATATATTTTCCCCTAATTCCATATGCTTGGCCGAAAATGTGATGAACCCTAAACTCATAGTGATTTTGATTTTTAGACCATTTGATGTGTTTAAAATGCTTGGATATATTGATTTGTGATTTAATTGGATTGAAATCAAAATTGATGGAAAAAATATCCATATTGCCGTGAGCTATTGGAAGCATGTTGGGATTGATTTTACTTCAATAATGTTGGACATGTATTGAATGTGATAAAGCATGATTAATTATGTAAATTGCTATTTTGGAAATGTTAATTTGAATAATTAATTATGGCTATACACTTTAATTAAACAAATTGTGATATTTGGAATATTAGAATTTAATTAATTAGGCTTAATTTGGAATTGAGCTATTGATGTTATATTTGGGCCTTATGGGCTTGGTTGGGCCAAGTTGGTTTAGGACAATTGGATTGGATCCAAATTCGGCCTAAAACCATTCCATAAAGTTCAAATATAATAAATGCGCCTTTTAAATTTAATTGGGCCTAATGGGCCGAAATTAATTTTATGGCAAATATGGTGATTCCTTTATTGGGCCTTGGCATTTGGGTTTGACCCATACTGGCCAAAGCCCATGCCTTATGAATTAATTAAAAGCCCATTGGACTTTAATTAAATTGACATTGGATGTTAATTGGGCCTTTGAGACCCATTAAGATTGGATTTAGAATCTAAGTCTAAAAGGCACATTAATAAAGTGTAATTGTTTAATTTGGAATTAAATATGAATTAGTATTGAATATAATTTAAATTGGATTTAAAATTGTAGTTCGATATAATTCAAGAATACATACTTTGAGTATTTATTCTTAAACGAGTAGGACTCGCACAAATCAAATCGTTGTTTGAATTTTGGATGGTCACTAATCAAAGATTAATTAATTGGATTATATTGATTGATAACATGCTTTGTGTGAATACTTGGATGTACTGTATGAATAATGTATATCGGATGGATATTAGATGGGTGAGGGCAATTTTGGAAATTATTGTAATAAATTTAGAATTTATTAAATTGGACCTGTGTGTCCAGCCTTTATCTCTTGACTCTTTGTAATTCTCTTCTCACCAATTCCCCTCAATGTAATGAGGTTTCTTTAGAAGTATTATGTAATTGGGTAGAAGTAAGAATAATGCTAGCCGGGGAGAGGAAATGGAGAGATTTGTTCTAGGAATAATTTGTTAAATATCCATCCGCATATCATTATTATTTTATCGCGCCTTATTATTCTTTTAGAATGTATGCTTAAGGGTGTATGATGAGACCTAATTAAAGATAATAAATTGGTTGCCAAATCGTGACAAAAACCCTCATTTCATATTAAGCGTTTTTCTTTCCATTGAGTGATTCTCTCTCAAGATCCAAGATTGGCATTGGTTTGTTGGCCAAAGTCAAGACCTTTGTCCATCGCGGATGTGTTTGAATCACGAAAGCTTTGTTCCATATCGTACGCATTGGGTAATTGTGATTTGTTGGCCAAAGTCAAGGTCACTTCTTGTTCATCGGCCTCGATTACGAAGCTTTCCCACTGTCAATGGGTCACGCTTAACTGGTTTCATTAAGCTTGTTGAGCCAAAGCCAAGGCTTAGTTGATTCAGAGGAAAACGGTTAGGCAATATATTGGATATATTGGCATATGTTGGATATATGTTTCGGACTTGGAAGTCCACCTACTGGATCTAAGAATTGGATGAGATCCAATTGATCTTAGAGATCTACCTAGTTAAGTTTCATACAACTTGTTGGCCAAAGTCAAGGTTGTGTGTTATTTAACGGGATCCTAGCCCACTAGGAAACTAGGTTTCCCGAGTACTCCACAGAGGGTTAGAGGCTCGCAGAAAAATAGTGGGAGGCAAGTATTAAATTTGCAATTTCTTTTAGATACTTGCCAATACACGCTCATATCAATTTTCGTCATTATTTAATAATAAATATATTAGTTGGACTAATATTCAATTGTTGTTTTAATTGAACAGTTGAACTGTATTCAAACTACTTCTTTTGTAGTTGGCTATATAAATGGATTATAGTAATCAATACATTTGATTGTAACCAATCAATGGTAGTTGATTATATAGTTAGACTATAGAAATCATTATATTCGGTTGTACCCGAAATCGTTGATTAGATAGTTGGACTATTGGAATCAATATAACTGAAAGATTAGCATTTAAAACATAATCCTGAGTGAAAATGTCTTTAAACGGCTTCAATTTTCAGATTGTGAATAGAACCTCAGGATAGTCCTGGGAGCCAAGAAGTTACTTTATTTGATAAAGTGACATCTCGTGCCTGAGTCCGGAGTTGAGCAAATAGTGGAGTATGAGCTTTGGAAAACTCATGGTGATGATAACTTTAGTGCTCAATCTGTTATGCTTGCCGAAATGACTCCTTAATTTCTTCGTCAGAACTAAGGATTAGATCTTTATAGTATGATATTGAAATTGAAGGATCTTCATAGATCTGTTCTTAGATCTTAGAAGTACTGATTGCAAAAGAAAAATCTTGGAGAGTTAATGGCTATGCTCAATGAGACACAGCCAGAGCTTGCAAAAGGGCAAGAAGCGTAAGGCGTATTTTACTTCAACATCCCAAAAGGCCAAGGCTTGGCCAAAGGCTTATGGGGATATGAAGAAAAAGGGCAAAGGAAAAATCGTCACAGTCTTCTAGGAAGACAGAGGACATATCCCAAGATGTCTGCCTAAACTGTGACAAACGGGGTCATTGGAAGCGTGACTTTCGTATGGACAAAGGCAGACATGAAAGGAAGTGAAGACGGGAAAGGCTCCGACTTCAAGTATGTTTGTTATAAACATGTCCACTACTAGTTTTAAAATTGGATTTTAGATATTGGATGTGGTACATAAATATATGTACTGATGTGTGGGATCTGCTGATTAGCAGGAGACTGGCTTCAGTTGAGATCGACCTGCGAGTCGAAAACGGGACGAGAGTCGCTGTTTTAACCGTAGAAACCTAAGTTTTGGAACTGTCATTTGGGCATGTACTTAAATTAGGAGACTGTTATAATGTATCTAGTTTGACTATGAATATTATCTCTGTATCTAGTTTAACACATTGCTGGTATACCTTTATTTCCAGAACACTAGATGTTTTGTTTATAAAGATGATATTGAGATATACACATTAGATGTGAATAACAGTATTTATATTTAGAATATAAATGAATCTCAAACATATATTATGACAAACAAAAGCTCAAACTTATAAATCTATTGAGACTTAAAAGTGACATTGATGTCTGGGACATATTAACAAGACTCGTATATCCACAATTTCGAAGAGTGGATACTAGGACGAATTTGATTCTAATTCAAATGATGTCTACGAATCTAGTTTGTTAGGCAAAGTGCCTAAAACACCTTTTACTTGGTAAAAGTGCAAGTGCCACCGAGCTGTTACCCCTCGTTCATAATGACGTAAGTGGGCCCATGTCTAGCTAGGCTAGAGGTGGATATGAATACTTCGTAACCTTTACGGATGTGGCATCGCGTTACGGTTATGTGTATCTTATGAAACACAAGTCAGAAACTTTTGAGTAATTCAAAGAGTTTCGACACGAAGTAAGAAAACAGACCGGTAAAAGTATTAAAAACATTACGGTCGGACCATAGTGTAATATACTTAAACATATGAGTTTCAAGATTAATTGAAGAGTATAGTATTCTTTCATAGTGGACTCCTCCCGGAACACCTCAATTTGAGGGTGCGTCCGAACATAGAAACCGAACTTTGTTGGACAAAGTAAGGTTAATGATGAGTCGCACTGAGCTACCAATTTCCTTCTAAGGATACACATTAAACAGTGCAATACTTATTTTGAATAAGGTTCCATGAAAATCTGTTAGACAGACTTCATATTAGATATGAACAGAAAAGAAACCGGGTTTCTCATTCCTGAAGATTTGGGATGCTGGGCATATAATTGAATGTTTGGATGATACCAAACTAAAACCCAAATCGGATAAGTGCCTATTTGTAGGTTGTCCTAGGGAAACCAAAGTATAGTATTTATACAACTCACAAGAGAACAATGTAATTGTTGCTCTCCATGCGGTTTTCCTAAGAGGAATACCTATATGCAGTGGTAATTGGGAGGAAAGTAAAACCCGATGAAAATCAGAGCAATACTGTTCCAGGCACCGATTCCTTAACGGAACACAAATAGTTCATCAGGGATGAAACTGTACCACAATCTTCGAATACACAAGAACCGCGTGAGTCGGAGAGAGTCAGAAAATAACCTAAGAGGTATGGGTTTCTGATCTCACATCATGTAGATATTAATCTTATTAAGGAAGACAAACCGGCTACGTATGAGGAAGTGATACGAGGTATCGACTCCTTTTATGGCAAAGTGCCATGAAATCTGAAATGGATTCCATGTATACCAACCAAGTTTGGACATTGGTTGATGTACCAGAAGGTATTGTGCCTATTGGTACTAAATGAGTCTTCAAGGAAGACATACATGGATGGCAACATACTAATGTACACAGTTAGGCTTGTACAGAAAGGGTATCGTCAACGACATTGTGTCGACTACGACGAAACTTTTTCACCCGCTGCCATAATTAAATCCATTCGGATAATGCTTGCAAAACCTGCATGTTTCATTTATGAAATATGGCAACTGAACATAAAAAGCGTTTTCCTTAAACGGAAACCTTTTGGAGGATGTTTATATACAACCTGACGGTTTTGTTATACCAAAACAAGCAAACAAGGTTTGCAAGTTAAATCGATCCATTTATAGATTAAAACAAGCATTGAATTCTTGGAACCATCGTTTTGATGTAATCATAATGGTATATGATTTAATTCAAAACGAAAATTATCCTTGTGTATATAAGAAGGTTAATGGGAGCGCACTGACAATGATTGTCCTAAATAATGATGACATATCATTTCTTGGAAATGACATTCTTATAATACAATCGGTGAAAGCTTGGATTTCATTAAAATTCTCCATGGAATACTTGGGAGATGCAACCTTTATTTTAGGAATAAGGATCTACTGGGATAGATCTAAAAGTTGTTGACACTCTCCGAGAACTCGTACATTGAAATATATGTACGCGACCCAGTGTCTCATATGCTTTGAGCATATGGAGTCACAATCAGGCCAATCCAGGTGATGGTCACTGGATTGATGTTAAGAACATTCTTAAGTATCTTAGACGAACTAAGGATGCTTTCTTAAGTTATGGAGGAGGAGAACTTGAAGTGACTAGGTTCACCGCTACAAGTTTCCAAACCGAAAAAGACGACTTTAAGTCGGAAGGGTACATATTTAGTTTGAATAACGGAACAGTGAGATGGAAATCATCCAAACAAGATATTGTTGCCGAATAAATAAAAAAGGCGGAACATTGTAGTAGCTGAGGCATCAAAAGAAGCATTTTGGATCTATATAATCCTAATTGGATTAGGAGTAGTTCTGTTAGCAGCTGAGCTAGGCTACAACACAGGCTAAGGAACCGCGGTCTCATCAACGATCCAAGTATGTACTTCAACCATTTCATCTGATTCGTAAGATCATACATGGTGGCGATGTGATGATCGAATAAATCGTATCAAATGATAACATTGCAAATCCGGTGACGAAAACTGTTTCTCAGCAGAAGTTTGAGCGACCCGTACATAGTTTAGGTGTAGGACACTTGAGTGATTGGCTATAGGCCAGGTGGGAGATTGTTGGACAATTATGACTCATAGCATCACTATTTGTACAGAACATGGTGTTGTTGTATAAATTAACTATGTGACCAAGGAAATTGCTCTTTTATCATTTGTAATTGGATTACCGAGATACATAAATGATAAAAGTCCATATGATTAGTACCAGATTAAAAAGATATGAGACAATATTAATCCACGTAAGGTTTAATCATTAAATATCCCTAGTCGTAGTATTATCGAGACTGTACATAGATAATGCGGAATAGACTAGTATTACACTTGTGAGTGTTATGAAAGCGTAACGGCATAATTCTCATATATTTGGGTATTGGATACTTATGCAAGTGTAATAGGAGGTTCTGTTTACCGATGATATGGAAACAGTTTCGCTCTGGATAGACCCCTCGGAATCTCATTGGTAGTATAATTATGTGTCTATGGGAATCTGAATCAGGGTAGGTGTATTTGGTCTTAACCTGAGACTTGCATCGCTAATACTTGCGACAATCAGTATACTTTGGTTTTGGTCGTCCAGGGCTTTAACAGGTTATGTGTACACCTCTTCTAGGTATACTGAGAATCGTAGTGTATTGGGTGTGATGTCAAGATGGAAGTGTCACTTCAGTCATATGGAGATGATGATCGTAGGATACGGAACTAGTACTCTTAAGTACTGCAGTCATCGGGATAATATGACTAGGTCATGATTATCTGATTATAGAGACTAGTTACCAGATATCCGATATATGCTTCGTACAGGGCAGACACAATTCCAGCCCTAGGCCTAGCATTTGATATCGATACTGGATCGCAATACGCAATACTACGTATTCTACGCCTGACAAAGATTACATATTCCTTAAAATAATATTTCAGGAGAATTGGGTAGGCACGGTGCTTTGCTAGAAGCCAACCATGTCTTGTAAATCGGTAAAATATGGTACGGGCCACGCACGTATTCGGATAGTCTGATAACCGGATTTACTGCCAACATATCCAGAGATCTCATGGGTCGTTTCCCGAAGATGCACCGATGACGTTTGACTCAAACAGAATTAATCTAGGATTAATTATGAGAGAGAAAATTAATCTAGGATTAATTGCGGAAAGAATTTATCTGGGATAAAATTCAAATGGAAGAGATAGAACGATTAATTTGGAATTAATCGATAAAATAATATATTCGATATATTAAATTAATTAGATTTCATAACAGAATTAAAATTGGATTTTAATTCGGGCGAACGAATTAATTTAGAATTAATTCGCAAGCGACTTTAATAGTAATTTTGCTAGGCATTATTATTTAATTAAATTTGATTTAATTAAGTCACAAAGGAAAATTCGTTAATTCGGAATTAACGAACTCGAGCCCGGAACGTGTTTACGGGCCCACTCGGATTTTGAATTAAAGTGGGGCCCACATAAGTCACATCACTAGTCAACTTTGTTACTTTATAGTGATAGAAGTTGGTGGTTGCTTATCTTACACTCTTTGTCATTTTGGAATGACTGTTACCAACTTTGGATTTTGGTAATAGATAATTATTTTTGGAAATCAATTACATAATTTCAAAAAAAAACAAGAAAAACACTCTCTCCCTTTCATGATTGGCATGACCGAAACCTTTCCCCCTCTCAATCTCCATTGTGGCGTGAACCTAAGGTTCATATGTGATGATTTTGTTTCAAAATCTTGCATGCTAGCACATCAAAGGAGTCAAACAAAGGTGTTAGGGAAACTATTCCCTTGAGTTTGGAATTCAAGAATCTAAGCTTGGAGCTCAACATACAATAAAAGGAGGAGCTTGGAGCACTACACAAAGGAGCAAAATTTTTGAAATCCTACATCCTCATTACCGATCAAATTGAGTACTTTTTCCGCAACTTACTTTGATTATTCACACAAATTTTATGCTTATTAGATCCTTGGCTAGTTCTTAGAGAACCCAACACTTTCTCCAATAATGATTGTCTTAATTCTTTAACTGGAGGAACAGTAATTATTTGTTGTTTCCTAAGGAGATTTTCGCTATCTATATGATACTCCTCATCCACTCCTTGCTCTAATCTGCCCATAATTTGTTTGATTTGAGGGTCCGCTTCCTGAGAAACTCTGATCTCATCCAACTTGGAGGATCGGACTTGAATCTGTGTCAGCAATGCTCCCTAAGTTGTTACTTGAAAACTCATTCCATCGAGAATTCATTTATGTATTTTGTCTAGTTGGATGCCAATTCTCTATCGGCAAATAAGCTAAACTTCCCATGGATTTCCTGCTTAAGGCATCTGCTACCACAATTGCCTTGCCAGAGTGATACTGAATTGAACAATCATAATCCTTCAGTAACTCAATCCATCGTCTCTCTACCTCAAGTTAAGATCCTTTTGACTCTAGATATACTTGAGAATCTTGTGGTCAATGAAATTCTCAAACTTTTCGCCATACAAGTAATGTCGCCATATCTTCAAGGTAAAAATTATTGCAGCCAATTCTAAATCATGAGTGGGATAATTCTGTTCATATGGCTTTAGCTATCTGGAAGTATAGGCAATAACTTTCCCTCTTTGTATCAGCACACATCCCAATCCCACTCTAGAAGCTTCAAAATACACCATAAACCCTCTTGATCATGTCGGCATGGCTTGGACAGAAGCGGTAGTCAATCGTCACTTAAGCTCCTGGAAACTCTTCTCACAGACATCTGACCATTCAAATTTCACATTATTCTGAGTCAGCCGTGTTAATGGGACAGTTATCCTGGAGAAATTATCTATGAACCTCCTATAATATCATGCTAACCCTAGGAAGCTATGAATCTCTGTCACACTACTACACTAGTAGGCTGGTGCCAATTTTGAATGGCTTCAATCTTTTGGGAGTCTACACTGATTCCTTCTTTTGATACGACGTGCCCTAGAAATACAACATTGGACAACCAAAACTCACACTTAGAAAACTTGGCAAATAGCTTGTGTTCCCTTAATGTTTGTAGTACTTGGTACAAGTGCTATATGTGTTCCTATTCACTACGTGAATACACCATAATATCATCAATAAAGACTATCACAAATAGATCTAGAATGGGTCTAAATATCTTATTCATGAAGTCCATGAAAGCCGCGGGAGCGTTGGTCAGACCAAACGACATCACCAAAAACTCATAATGCCCATATCTGGTTCGAAAGGCTGTCTTCGGCACATCACTCTCCCTAATCTTCAACTGATGATATCCTGAGCAGAGATCAATCTCTGAGAAACATTGCGCCCTCTTTAGCTAGTCAAACAAGTCGTCGATCATCGGTAGTGGGTACTTATTCTTGATCGTCACCTTATTCAGTTGTCGATAATCTATACACAATCGAAGTATTACATCATTCTTCCTTACAAATAACACTGGAGAGCCCCATGGAGACACACTAGGGTGAATGAAACCTTTATCCAGTAAGTCTTGCAAATGTGCCTTCAATTCCTTGAGTTCTGTAGAGGACATACTATATGGAGGAATCGATATAGGCTGCGTGTCTGGAACTACATCTATGCAGAACTCAATCTCCCTATCATGTGGTAGTCCCGACAGCTCATCTAAAAAGACATCAGGATACTTCCTTACCACTGGAATCTGCTTAATGTCTTTTGCTTCCACTCTACTATCTGTCACATAGGCTAAGTAACCCACATTTTTCTTTCGATATAGCTTATACGCTTGCATCATCGATATCAAATTATGAGGCACTATACTCATATCCCCCTGATAAACTTTAACTGATTGATCAGACGTATACAAAGTAATAGTTTTTTCGGCAGTCTAATATCGCATGATGTGTAGCTAACCAATCCATCCTCATGATGACATCAAACCCCAAAATGTTTAACACCATTAAATCGACGTAATACGTGTGTCCAAATCAACTGGAAAATCCCTCACTCTTTGTGTCGCCTCTTTAGGATCTCATACTGGTGTAGCTATGATGAGGGGTGAATCTAATGACTTCGTATCTCTACCCAGACAAGTCAAAATACAGTGATATAAAAGAATGAGTGGCGCTGAATTAAACAACACTCTAGCATGCACAGAGCCAACTGATAGTGTACATGTGACGACTACATTAGATGCCTGAGCATCTTGAGGTGAAAGAGTATACACCCTGCCCTGAGCTCTACTAGTGGAAACATGTCACCGGTCACCCACTACGTGTCCATTCCCATTGTTCTCTGCTCTCCTCCTCCCATACTCCTACTGGGATGTGGTTGGGGTACCGATGGAGTAGCACTAGGGAGTGTTACTTAGTCTACTGGTACTCGGTAATCCCTCTTCAAGTGACCCATATTTCCACATTGGTAGAAACCTCTGCCCCCAAACTAACAAGCTCATGTATAAGACAGCCCACATATCGAATATATTGGGGGACCCCGCCTCGGTTGGGCCACCGATTGAGCACGACATGTAATACTCTGGACAAGCCTGTGGTCCGAACCTCCCTGCATCGGTCCCAAAAATCTACGTACAGTGAGAGAAGCTGATGTATGCTACTATCTATACGGGCCACCCTACTGCGGCCTAACTCTCTCCTCCGATCTTGACCTCTTTCGTGACTCTTTCTCTGTTTGGATCTCCTTAACTCACGTCTAAAATTGGATAGAAACATCCATAACCTGAGTATAAATAGTAGTCTCTGTAAAGTGGATGGATCGAAATAGATAATCCTGAAGCCCGTTAATAAATCTATTCACCTTCATTTCTTCTGTACTGACAAAATATGGGGCCTATCAGGATAATTGAGTGAACTGTATATCATATTCGGAAACCATCATCTATTCTACCTGGACTAACTGCTCAAACTCTCGAGATTTGGCATCTCTAACAATTTGCAGCGGGAATCTAAACAGAAAAGATGTACTGAACTAAGCTCAAGTCAACAGATGAGCACCCAGTTGCCGACTATCTCGAAAATCCATGAACTAAGTATTGGCTACATCCCTCAGTTGGAAACTGACTAACTTTATCGCCATCTCCGGTGAACATCCCAATGCGGTATATATATGGTTCGACTCCTCAATAAATTCGCAGGGATCGTGGGAGGACTCTACTCCTGAAAATGTAGGTGGATGTAGCTTCCGAAAGTCATGCAAAGAAACGAGCAACTCTTGTCGCTGTAACACCTTAACTGTTACTGGAGGAAGTTCATGAGGTAAAGTGGAAGTTCGTGCTTGGAAAGTGGTGGGGGAACTACTGTCTGGTGAGCCAATGAAGGTCCTACAGGTTGAAGTGGAATGAGAGTTGTAGGTTTTGCAGCTCTCGGCTCTGGGCCTGCAGGCTGCAGCTGCCGGGTAATCAACTGAGCAAGAGCTTATACTGATCGTTGAATCTGATTCAAACCCGCAGCTACTGTATCATCAGTCTTAACCACTGGTATTGCCATATCATCCCCTACACCATCTTCATGTA
The DNA here is from genome assembly GCA_019454045.1 of Zanthoxylum bungeanum. Classification (NCBI taxonomy): domain Eukaryota; kingdom Viridiplantae; phylum Streptophyta; class Magnoliopsida; order Sapindales; family Rutaceae; genus Zanthoxylum; species Zanthoxylum bungeanum. Next base: position 221,351 of record SKCR01020786.1, read on the forward strand.
TAGACTCAACTATATATCCCATATCTGGCTTAGGGGAAGGTTCCATTGATCTCTGATCTGGATCTATACCCTGGGGCGCCCTACCACGCCTGGGTCTACCTTTGGCTCTGATTCTACCTTTGGGTGGCATGATATCTAAATAAACAGGAAAAAGAAGAGTGGTCAATCAGATTCTTAGGAAATTCAAGACTAACAAGGATGAGACATACCTCGGGACAAAGATAATAGAGATATGACATTTTATATATTAGTACCCGGGTATATTACATATATAATACACTGCTACTCTCTCACTGCAGTCATTATCCCATAAACCCTGCTCTGATACCATCTTTGTAATATCCTCAATCCGAGAAGGTTATCGGCAGGCAACAAATTCCACTGTCACCTAAGCCTATGACTGATACTAAGGAAAACTCATTATTATCTAATTCTCACATCAATATGCAAGCATACATATTCCATAAAAATGATTAATGCATGAACCACACAAAATATACGCCATCTGGATACTCTATACAATCATGCAAATGTCACATGTCAAAAGAAATCAAAAGAAACTACATTTTCTATGAATGTAGGTCTGACATGATGGACCAACATGACTAGTGACTGCAGTGCTATGCGTGTCCCTGATCCATGTCTCTAAAATATGGTCATGGCTCACCAGCTGAAAGATCCTGCAAAAGTGGAGAGTGGGGGTGAGTCCTAAAGAACTCAATGAATGGAGCTATTAAACCAGAAAAAAAAAACTGTATTAGTATCTTTGAAACAAAAGACCTTCGCATAAAGTTAATTTCTGAATTCTTAAAATATAATTCAAATCTTTCTCTTTTAAAACTTTTTGAAAATCATTTAAGAAAATCATGTATCTGAAATCTCTGAAATCTGTAAAAAAAAAACTTGACGCATGGGGGCGTCACGTATCGTTGTCCCCTCATACGCCTAATATATCTGTTATCTCTAAAATAACTTGACGCATATGGGCGTTACGTATATCCGTCCCCACATACGTCTAATCTAGTGGTCTTGGGGTGTTACGTATCGTTGTCCCCCAAGCCACTGAACTAGAGCCAGGAGTGCTAATCCATGTTATCCTCCTGACTTGAATCTAAGATCTAGGGGCATTACGTATCGCCATCCCTCTAGTCCTGAACTACGTGGGCACACGTTATCTGTCTATCAATTCTAATTTACAATCTGAGGTAGGTTTTTCCCCTCATGCCTCCAAAATTATAAAATCATGCTTTTTAAATCATTTTCACATCAAAATCATATATCTTAATCAAAATCTAAAACTTAACTCAAAGCATATGAAATCAGAATTTAATAAACTCTAATGAATTTAGAAATCATAATAAAATTCTGAGTAAGTACTCCACTAACAGTGTTATGGCAAGTCAGGTGCGGTACACGGTGTCAGTGATCTTCAAGTGCCTTGACGTCGATCTAAAATCAAGAAATCGTTAGTTTTCTTCCAATTGATAGGAAAGTATATGTAATGCATGATTGCCGTATTATACTTGTCACGTGATATAATGTGTTTATATATGCTTATACGAAACCCTTAGGGTACCCTCTAACATCTAAAGATGAAGTTAAAATGGATAAAATAAATCCTGAAAAATTTCGGTCACGCGTCACGACTATGGCCCATGGGCGTCGCGATGCTCATAAAAATAGCTGAGGCAGTGAGTATCAGATGATTCCACGTCACGATGCAAGGGGTTGGGCATCGCGACTCCCACACGCGTTGTTACGCTAAGGGTTAAGCGTCGCGACTTCCCAAAAACATAACCAAGGCAGTAAGCTTCCTCTGTTTCCACGTCGCGATGCTCGCACATTGGCGTCGCAATGCTCGCACGAACAGAATTGGGTAGAAGGCCTTCTTTTGTTACGCGCCGCGATGTAAGGTACGTAGAGTCGCGATGCTCGCCCGTTTTCAGGGTCAAACACCAATTCTCCGTCTTCACTCCTAAATTTACAACATCATTAAAGTTATAACAACTGCCAATATAATAATCATCAACAATATAATCTTCTAACATCATCATCATACTAAGTCTTATGACTCCAATTTGCTTCAATGTCTAGGGTTTCTTAAATTAGGGATCTCTCACAATCATTATTTCTTGACTCAATAATCATCTATTCCCCATCAAACTCAAGTCATCAACATTCATTAATCATCAAATCATCAAAACACCAAACATTTCAAAATTTGGGTTAAGTCTTTCTTACCTTGAATCAAATTCTTACTTCACAATTAGAACCTCCAAGGTCCATTTTCTTCTTCCTAGTCTTAATTTATGATGGTTTGCTCTTGATTATCTTTAAAACTTGTAAGAAAAATGAAGCTTTTCACCTCTTCTTTCCTTGAAATTTTCAGCCATGGAAGAAACAAGTGAAGACTTGTTTTTCTTTTTCTAATTTTTTATATTTTCTTTATGAAATGTGTAGAGATATTTCTAGAGTTTAAAGCTTAAACTTAAGTTTGGGCTTACAAATTTGGGACAAGTTTGTTTTAATTCTTTGGTTAAGGCTTAAATGTTATAATCATTCTAATTGGGCCTTAATTTTAAAGTTGGGCCCACTAAATCGTTTCTAAAACTTCCGCTAATACTCGGAGAAAATTTATCTAAGTCACCAAGTTATGAATTTGGTTGAGTTATGAAATTGAGTCACTACAATTCGCGAAAACGTTAAAATTATGTAAAAATGGACATACCATGTGAGGACTGTCCAAGCAGTGAATTATTCACGGTTTGGGCAGTCCAAAGGCTGATCGGTTACCGCCCAAGTGATCGACTCGACCCGGCTCGATAGTCGGTTGACCGGTTACCCGTTTTTCGTTGTATTTATTCATAAAATATTTGCCATATTTTTACGATTAGTTTATGTTGTTAAAAAATAATATGTTTAAGTGAAATACGATCTAATTAGAGGTATTGGATATCAGCTAATTCGTTCGAAAATTTAAAAAATATTTAAAAACCATTTTTGCCTAAAACCGCGCTTCTGCCAATAAAACGCAAACACAATCTTCCTCTTATTTTTGGGCCTTTGGGCCTTTCTAAACATCTTGGTCGAGTAGTGCAACAAAAAAGCTCGGATACTAAGGACTCGACCCTCCTTGAGGTGAGTGCTGTAAAAAACCAGCATCAACAATATCATTTGAGCTTCTCATACACATTTAATTTTGTCAAAAACTTTATAAGATCACGTGAGTTTATAACCGAATTTCCAAACTACGTTTCCAAAATCAAAACTCATGACTAATGCTATAAACGCCTTTCCAATAATATCAATAACAACGGGCCAACGAAGTTAGGTTTTTCAAAGAAATTTGAAAATAAAGTACCTCATATTAGGTTCTTATTACCTTACAAAAAGAACCTTCATTCTTTATGAATGAATATCGTGATCTCTTTTTATTATTATATTAAATATAAGTTATGTTTCTGTTAACTTAGGCTTCACTTCTTATTCCCCTAAGATTTATAAAAAGGAAATAAAGAAAATGTTTAAGGAACTTATGATGAAAACCTGCTTGGAACACGATATTCCAAGGAATCTTCCAAATCCACCAAAATAGCCCAAATACATCAATTTCACCAAGCCATGCAATCAGCCACAACTTCAAGTTAACTTGGCCCAACAAACCGAGCTCATTCTGGATCACATCATTCTCTCTCTCTTGAAAAGGATTCGCTCTCGAATCCGAACCCAGATCATAGATAAAAATGAGAAGATCAATGTGACGACAATCCTGGAACAAAATAAAATCACATGGAAAAGAATGGTTATGTTGAGAAAAATTCAATAAAGCCAATGAATAAATGTTTTCCAATATTTTTCCCCTCTCAATCTCTCCATTGCTACTCTCATTCTTAACTCCACTTTCAACCCCAAAGAGATTCACATTTGAAATCTCATTTAACACAAACTCAACATGCCCATGTCGCTTCCTCAAATAATCAACACACTCATCCACGATCTGATCACACTCTATATATTCAGCCACATGTACTTATTGCACCTCATAACTCATGGCCTCACAACCAAAATCAGATTGCTCCATATGATATTCACCATTGACAGTAACATCAAGCACCTCATTAGCATCATGAACAACCAAATCAGCATCACTAATGTTATTGCTCACATTAATATCATCAATGTCATCAACATCATCAACCATCTCACTCTTATTCATGGAAACGTCAACATGTTTCATTTCATTACTCAAGACTATGCTCATATCTTTCTTCACTTCACATTTTGCTAACATCTTTTTCTCTATCAATTCTGGGAGTTCTCCTAGTAATATTCTAAACTCAGCAATCTCACTCTTCCTTTTAGCCCACCCTTCTTCACTCATATGCATGTACAACTCTTCCTTATAGACCTCTTATAGGGTTAACGGAGCAAGCTTGATAATTTTTCCTCCATACCTAAATTTATACATATTCTTATACATATCGTAAACTACGTTATTGAATATATACCAAGGCTTACCCAATAAAATATGTGTATGACACATAGGAACCATGTCACACACTATTTGGTCAACATACTTCCCAATTGCAAAACTAACCACAACCTGTTTATCAACCTCGAACTCTCCAAAATCACTCATCCACTTATAAGGTCTATCAAGAGGTATCAATGGTAATCCCAAATTTTCTACAAGGGTAGTGCTAGCTAAATTTGTGGGATTCTCTCTATTAATAATCATACTACACACTTTACTATTGATAAGGCATCTCGTGCGAAAGATAAATACCCTTTTATCCATCAGATTATGTATATAAATCAACCTCTTACTTGAAAGACACCAATAATGATTAAAAACTCAAAGAATCACGAAGAATACAAAAAAAAAAAAAAACACAAAGAATCTGACAAAAACACACCAATACCAACACAAGAACACAAATTGAACTGAAACTGGACAGAATCCGTAACTAATATTTCATAGAGATTTTGAGCCTCGATATGTAAACGAACAGAGCTCGGCCAACCACTATCGAATTTGTCTCCTATAAATCGATATATTATGGGTCTCGTAACTCTTTCTGGATTAAAAGATACGGTTGTTCAAAGTTTGGTGCGCGGCTGAAAAATTCTGGACAATAAAATTAATTTTTTTCATTTTTTTTTATTTTTCTTTTTTACTCTAATGACTCAAGAATACAAGGAAATTGTACAAAGATATAAAATTAAGGCAATGAATGAATTGAAACAAGGTAATAGCAAAACACAAGAAGAAGAAAAAACCGATGGAAACAAGATAAGACAAAAACAATAAGTAAAACTGAATGGAATCAAAAGACGAATTTTTTTTTTTTTTAATGAACAAAACACAAAGAAAATAAAAGGATAAAATCTGACCTTGGAACCTTTGCTCCTGATACCAACTGATGAAAACCTGCTTGGAACAAGCCAAGCAAACCCACAAAAGATTAAGATCGTTCCCAAGAAAGCCAAGGCAGAACAAAATCAAAACTCTAAACCTCTGAAGAGCAAGCAACAGAAACCTAGAGTGCTAAGGGGGCGCCACAAAGGGTTAGCAAGCCTTTGATAAGCCAAAGTCAATGAGAATAAGTTGAGGGTTACTCAAGTCTCAAGATAATAGTTATTTTTATTAAAAGATAGATTTTTCTGTTATAATGAATAATGCCCCTTTAAATAGGTGGTTAACCATAATTCTACCTAAACATAATAAAACCCTAGCAAAATAAACCCAATAACACTTAAAATCCTTCAAATTTTCATACATGGGCTTTATAATTTAATTAAAGTTCATCACAGCACTTAAACATTACATAATCTTAAAAAATATATAACACAAAAGGTGTAGGGATAACTTGCATCCGCACTTGGACCATGAAGGATTCCGAATTAGAGTTTGACGTAAACTACAAAGTTGTAGATCCACGAGTCTTCTTTCAATTACAACTCGAATCACCAAAATCGGACATCGGATGATAAAGTTACAGCCAAAATACGAACACTACGCAAATCTCGCCACTGCTAATGCACCTTTCGGAAATTAAGCTCAAAATCAATCAAGGTAGCCCATGCACGTTCAAGACCCATTCCAATCTTGCCTTAGACATAATAAAGTCGTCACATAAAGTCTCATGAATGGACCAAACTCTAAAACCCAAGGAATCTTCCAAATCCACCAAAATGACCCAAATACATCAATCTGACCAATCCATACAATCAGCCACAACTTCAAGTTAACTTGGCCCAACAAACCGAGCTCATTCTGGATCACATCAACTTACTTGCAGTTGATGGCTAAAATAGGGATGACTAAGGTTGGGAGTTGCTTGGAGGCATAAAGTTTGCAAATGAAATTTTTATTGCTTTGAGAGCTGCCAGTAATAGAATTTTATAGAGGTAGAATTAAGAAATATTGTGAAGAAGAAAAACATAGAAGATAAATTAAAGAATAATTTAATAAAATGTGTATAGACATGTATGAAGTTCCAACATTAGGATGTAGTGAGCTATAAAAAGCATAAAAAAACATAAACATAAGCATTATAAAAAAATATAATAAAGAAAATTTTATAAATATAAAGATAATAAGAACAAAATTAAAATAAAAAAAAAAAAAGCTTTGAAAAAAGGTAAACGAATTTTTAAAAGAGAAAATAGAAAAAATTGTAAATATTTTTTATGTGGAAAAATAGGACATATCAAACCAAAATGTCCAGAAAATAGAAATAAGCATGTTAGAAGAAGTAATAGATAATATCAGATGACGGCGGTATATGCATAATTAGTAATAATAAATGTGATAGTTGTATAGACTCGGAAACTGAAGAGAGTGACATAGATGTAAATATTTTAGATACAGAAAAAAAAAATATGAAAATATGTTAGAAGAAATAGTATAATTTTTTGGTAAACAATGTTCATTTTGTCATAAAAAGTTTGGATTAGGATATAAGTATATATAATCAAAATAGTCAATATTGTTGTAAAATATGCTTTAAAGAAAAAACTAATAAATCTATAGAAAATAAAAATAAAGAATTGATTGAAAACAATGACATAATAAACAATGAAATAAATAATAAATATTGATGTAGAAATATTATTTAAATTAGAAATATTACAAACTAAAGCAATGATAAACACAAGAGCTATTAAATATGTGATACACGAGAGTTTAGTACCAGAACAATATAGAAATAAATTAACAATACTTATAAATATTAAACAGTTTGATGGTAGTTTAATACAAATAACAAAATGTATAAATAATATACCAATAAAGATAAATGGAGAATTACTTAATTTACCGTAAACTTTTATATCTAGACAAAAATGAGGTTATAAATTTATATTAGGATTGAAGTTTATTTTATTCAATAATAGTAGCTTAATGATTACTCCAAATGGAGTTAACTTCTTTAAAAAATTTACTTTTATACAACATATGATACTAATATTATATCATATGAAAAGAAAGCAACAGTTATAGATAAAGAATCAGAATTAGAATATTTTGATTCAATAATAGAAGAAGCAGCAATCAAAAATAAAGACTTAGAACTATTAGAAGAATTAACAGATCTAGAATTAGAAGATGTAGAAAAAACAGTCACAGATAATATGAATTGTAATGAATGTGAAACATGACCATTAGAAATTAAAAATAAAATACAAAAATTTAGATATGATAGGAAATAATCCAATAAGATCTAATAATAAAGAACTTTATAAAATAAAAATAATTAATCCTGACATAACAATAAACAGGCAAGATTTACCATATAGTTTAGAAGATAGAAAAGAATTTCAAATGCATATACAAGAATAGGCTTGGCAAAAAAGCTCACGACCGGCCTAGTCTTAGAAAAAAATTAGGCTGGGCCCGATCAAGAATAAATTAAAAAAAATAAAAAAAATTAATTAAATGTTAAAAAATTAATAGATTTTTGGTTCTTAGCATGTCTTTGAGGAATTGAACTATGTTGACGGCTGATTTTGGTCTCAGGGCAATATGAGAATATTACTACCGAGATAATCCTCCCTCAATAGTGAATTTGTTCGGTTAAGGGGGAACCAAAAGCAAATTTAGCAAAAGACAGATAAATGCACCAATCAACAAGGAGATTTAACGTGGTTCGACGGATCAGATCCAACCTACGTCCACTGGCACAAAATGAATGATACTTTTATTACCGAGATATGATTCTCTGATATCTCTTGTGTTTACAAGTCTGATCGTAATGATCTTGATATTCATTCTGATACCCATTACACATACTCTATCCCTCTATTTATAATGGTGTAGAAATCAGATTCCTTCTTTTATAAGGGTTTCCTAGTCGAATTACTCTCCTTCTTTCACAAGGTTTCCTAATTAGAAACTATCTCTACTTCCCTTATCCTATTTGGACACTGATTTATCAGTTCTCCCCATGAAAGTAGGATAATTTGTCATCTTATCCGAGAAAATATGATGCATTATCCTCCTGAGCACGCCTCGCTACCTGGTCAGTCTTATCGAGGTCGGTCATGGTAGTCCTTTGAACTGAGAATGCTTCTGTCGATCTGATAATGCTCGGTCATCCGAGCCAAAGTGGTCCGTCACCAATCATCAAATGATCGGTCTCTTCCTGTTGGCTTTATAACACTCATGTGGTCGGGTCGGCATTAATGATCTCGATCAAGAAGGGAATTACCTTTTTCACCCCCGCTGTGCTCCTTAAATAACATAGGACCTGAAAACACCATCAACATCTGTCCCCTAGTTCTCGGTTCCAACGAGTCATACAAGTTGGTGTCTGGAACTATATAAGAGCGGTACGGTTGATGAACTGATAACCGATCTTCTGAAGGAGAAATTTCGTCGGCCCACACTTACATCCTGATCAGTCTGACTCAGGTGTTCGGTCTGACTTTCTTCCTACCGAGGTGAAATCCCTTTATTGTCCTTCTGTAATTTTGTCCCTCGAGACGCGCAATCGTCACATCCTTTTAAATGTCCATCGGATCACTTCTAGGGTTTGACGGGAGCCTGCCACTTGTCAACCATCCGTCGTGCTCCCGCCAAAAAGCAAAATAATCTGACCGTTATGGTTAGTTAAAAAGACGTCCAATCTCAGCCGTCCATCCAATTCTGAAAGATCATTTTAGAAGCGACATGTGGCGTAAATCTGACGCTTTCGTTCAATCTAACGGCCACGAGTGCACCGATCAGACTATAACAAAACGGAGTAAACATTGTTGCCTTCTTTCACGAACTCTTCGATCTCCCCAATCCACGAGAACTCTTCTCTTTTAGCTATGACCAGTGAATCCTCAGAATGACCAGACCGCTCCGAGCAATCTGCAACCCTTCTAAAAGAAACAAGTAAGTCTTTTGAGCGACTTTTTTGCTTTTGCTTTCCATGTATTGTGAATCCTGCTCCCTTTTGTTCCTTTCTTTTCCCTTTTTTTTTTGTTTTGGTTTTGTGCTGCTAGGGATATATTTATGGCTTGATCGATGTTTTTAGGGCGTTTAGAACTCACAAGCTTAGCTTCAGAAATTAGCTATAGACTGACTTTCCCCATCTTCTTTTATTATTTCTCGGATGTCATGGATGTCTGACACCAGGTCTTCCTCTGCAAACCCTGCTAAACCTCTGAATCCCCATTGAAGAGCTCTCCTCGATCTCGGGGGCACCAAGCATAGAGGACCTCGACACTACCCACACCCCTTCTGAAATTGAACAAGATACTTATCATCAGAGGATCCCTCGGAAGGACCCAGAGCCCGGTGATTTTAACTCCTCGGCTCTGGACATGGACCGTCCTTCCAAGATAACTGAAAACGACCTCGCACTGCTCCGGCAATGATATGACATTCCGATAGATATCGCCCTTGAAGTCCTGGGGCCAATGGATCGTGCTAGCCAACCTGATGAGGGTTCGGTGGCCCTACCACTTCAACGTTACTTTGCCTGGATGCTGGCCGAGATGGAGATCGCCCCTTGCCAATTGAGCCTGAATAGCTAGAGGATTATGGCCGGTCTATATGTGATTTGGAGTTGGGCGGGGCTCGGCGAACCCTGTCTTGAAGAAGTGAAGAGGTTGTATCGACTGAAGGCCAACCCAAGAACGCACCATGGTTGGTATTACCTTTCTACTTATGCTGATTCGCCAAACGTTGTCGGCAATCTCCCCGACTCAAACAAGAACTTCAAAGACTTATGGTTTTGGGCCACAGGAGATTGGGGACGAGTTCTGAGATCGTATGAAGAGGAGGTCTTTATCCCGGATATCTTTAGAGCGGGAGGTTAGGATTTTAACCCCTAGCATTCTTACTTTTGATTTAATGTAGGATTTTAACTTTTTTGATTCTTCCCAGCTTGTTGGGGGGACGCTCCCAAGGTTTCCCATCAGGTCCGGGAGCGGGTACACTGGGCTCGGCGCTATGCCGATCATTGGAAGAAATTGGTTAATGATGCGGCCTTTCTCGAGTCGGGCCTGATTCGGACTGCTCCTCCGAAGGTCCCGGGGCGGATAGGTGGGCTTTACTAACCTTCTAACCAGTCTCCTTGTTTGTTTAGCATTATGATAATTTGGTTTTTTGCTCAGATTCTGGACTGACCACCCTTTTTTCCTTTGCTGTCGTTTTGTTTTTTAGGTATGTCGAAAAGGCAAAGTACTTGGATCAGCTGGTCGGTGTAACAAAGAAAACCGGCCACACTGGAGCCGGGTCTTCCCGGAAACGGCCAGCAACCGAAGCCAAAAAGGTGGCTGAAGAGGCGGCTCCGTCAGCTACCTTAAGCTTATCTCCCCAATCCAGGGCATCTCCAACAGTCTCCACCCGTCCTGCTAGACCATCAAAATCTACTAGAAAAATGAAGCGTCCATTCGGGGCGGAGGAAGCCGAACTAGTCCAGGAGGCGGAGGAGGAACGGGTCCTGAGTAAGAGGCAGCCCGTTCAGAAGGAGAAGAGAGTGTCGGAGGGTTCCTCCAAAAAACAGAAAGGCGCCGTGATTCTTGGCGTAGAAGACCTCGGTCAGGACATTCGGGAGGCCACTTCTCATTTGGTGCCGGCAATCAATGAACTGGTCGAGGCGATCCCTCTGGCCAAAATTTCGAGATATGAAGATCTTTCTCCCGAAGATGTGGTTACCTTGTTGTGTTCTCCGATGGCAAAGGTAGTTATTCTTCCCTTATTCCCGCCGTGAGATTATAACTTGTTTGATTTCTGATTTTCTGTTTCTTTTTGGCAGGCGAGCTATCTTGCGGCCAAGAATAAGGATCTTCTTATGAGCCTTTTGTCCGAGGGCGGCCAAGCCCAGAGGCTTCATAACCAACTCTCTGAAACAGAAACCGAGCTAGTTCGTAAAGAAGAAAACATAAAAAATCTGGAGCTGGCTGCCGTTGAGGCTCATACAACAAATAAAGCTCTTCGGGTTGCTGCCTCTTTAGAGAAAAAATGATGATGCCGCCAAGAAGGATTTGGAGGCTGCTCAGGCTGATAACAGGATCCTGCAGGTGGAAGTGCGCAGTGTTGAATCTAAGCTAAGGGCCAAATATGAAAAGCTGGTACGGGCCCGGGACGAGCTTAATAAGAGGGAAGCTGAGCTGGAGGCTGAGAGAGACGCAATCCACCTTGAGGGGGTCGGGGACTGCGCCGAGATCATCCTGATGGTACTGCCCAACCTGGATATGGGGCCTATCTACACGGCCATCCGCTTCTGTAAGGGAGAAATTTCACATGAGGAGTTTCAAAGGTGGTTACCCCTTTCTCCCGAGGAGGTGATGGATCCCAATCCTATCACGATCGCCCCGGCTCCTGAGGTGGACCGACCTGAGGCCCATGTTATTGAAGAGATTCGGTCTGAGGCTCATGCCCTTGTACTGAGCCGTAATTTTTGGGGCCCCAAGCTGTCCATGTGGTATCCATTGTCCCCTCTCCCGAGGCCAAGCCCAGCCAATTGCCACTCGTACCTGTTGAGGAAGAAACAATTGCCCCATGCGCGGGCTGAACTGTAGGGGGTAACCCGAATGGGGCCCCGTGTAATCCTGAACACACTTTATATATTTATCTGTAATTACTCTTTTCCAAGTCCTTATTTATGCGAATATTTTGTATATTTCTGTTCCTTTTTTTTTATCTTTCATGTCTTGCTCCGGTTGCTCTCCCAAAATCGTCCACTTGAGGACTAACTCCGAGCTGAGAGAAACACTTGGCTCTGGGGGGCTGTTAAGTCCCCAGACCAAAAAGACGGACTCGGTGGGACTTAACCCGACCCCGAGCTGAGAGAAACACTTGGCTCTGGGGGGATGTTATGTCCCCAGACCAAAAGGACGGACTCGGTGGGACTTAACCCGACCCGAGCTGAGAGAAATACTTGGCTCTGGGGGAATGTGGCGTCCCCAGACCAAAAGGACGGACTCGGTGGGACGTAACCCGACCCCGAGCTGAGAGAAACAAAGTGGCCTCGGCGGAATGAAATCCAGTCCCGAGCTGAATAACTGAGTGGCATCGGGGGAATGAATCCAGCCCCGAGCCGATTAACCAAGTGGCCTCGGCGGAAAGAATCTGGCCCTGAGCCGATTAACCAAATGGCCTCGGCGGAACGAATCTAGCCCCGAGCCGATTAATCCTTGGGATTTATTCAGAAGGGAAATGAATCAACCTTTTGAAGCCCTACCGAATCTGGCACGGGCATCCCCTTGCCAGACCAGCGAAAAAACAAAAACAAAACTCTGGAAAATAAAATTAAAAGGCGGGGGCGACTTAGCACTTATCCCAAAACAAAATGTCAAAGTGTAAACAATAGCACGGATTCCTTAAGACAGCGTCCTTCCCGGGGTTTCCAAAACACAATTCTGAATCTTTCAATTCAGAGTCCCGGCGAACCAGGATTTGGATCAAAGAGCGTTTAAAATGGTAAGGGCACATCCTCCATACTTCAGGTCTCCATGGAGCCTGTGTACTATTTGAGGGCTCCTCCTTACAACGCTGGAGCAAGCATACGCTACGAGGGCACAATCCTTTCTCGTGCTATACTTCTCTTGGATCCAATAATCAGGTAGGTGAGGATCAGAGAGTGTTTGAAACAATAAGGGCATTTTCCTCCTTATGTTTGGTAACACTGGAGTAAGCAATCGCCATGGGGGTATCATCCCTCCCCGTGCTATGCTTCTCTTGGATCCATTAATCGGGTAGGTGAGGATCAGAGAGTGTTTGAAACAATAAGGGCATTTTCCTCCTTATGTTTGGTAACACTGGAGTAAGCAATCGCCACGGGGGTATCATCCCTCCCCGTGCTATGCTTCTCTTGGATCCATTAATCAGGTTGGTGAGGATCAGAGAGTGTTTGAAACAATAAGGGCATTTTCCTCCTTATGTTTGGTAACACTGGAGTAAACAATCGCCACGGGGGTATCATCTCTCCCCGTGCTATGCTTCTCTTGGATCCATTAATCGGGTAGGTGAGGATCAGAGAGTGTTTGAAACAATAAGGGCATTTTCCTCCTTATGTTTGGTAACACTGGAGTAAGCAATCGCCACGGGGTTATCATCTCTCCCCGTGCTATGCTTCTCTTGGATCCATTAATCAGGTAGGTGAGGATCAGAGAGTGTTTGAAACAATAAGGGCATTTTCCTCCTTATGTTTGGTAACACTGGAGTAATCAATTGCCACGGGGGTATCATCCATCCCCGTGTTATGCTTCTCTTGGATCCATCGGGTAGGCAAGACATAATGCATTTCTTGCGTTCGTATCTCCCAAACTGGTCAGGTAGGTTATCCTATGGGGGCACCCCCTCCCCGTGATTACCATCCCGGAATGTCCCCGATACATATAAGTTGTGGGGTAGTTGTGCTCCGGCTACTGTGAAGAGTTCTCGTGCTCCTTTATACCTCTTCCCCCTTGATGTGGTCTTGATCTTTGAAAGTGGAGCAAGTTAGGTCGGATTATCTATGACCGGGATCTTTATGGTAGCACTTTGTGATCGGTATGTCATGGGTTTGATGCCTCGACCTCTGATCATCCCTTCGTATCGAGTATGTCCCCGGAATTTTGAATATGGCTTTCAATTTAGAAGAGTGGGTGGAATTTTTGAAAAGAGAAAGTTTTATTCATATTATACTGCCCTTCTTACAGCTCTTTTGCGGGACATTTCGAGAAAGGCTTTACATTGAGCTCCTACCCCTTGTCGGGTTGCTGCAAAAAAAGAATCTACTGAAATTATTTTATTAACGTCTCGGTGTTCCAGGGTTTCTTTAATCAAGTGTCGTCCAGATGTTCTAAGATGTAGACCCCTGGCCTTACCACCTCTGTAATTTTATAGGGCCCTTCCCACTTGGCTCCTAACGAGCCTTCTTCCGGCCTTCGATTGTTCAGAGTGATTCTTCTTAATACCAGGTCGCCTGGGAAGAAGACGGGAGTTCGAACATTTTTGTTGTAGAAGCGGGTCATCCTTTGTTGATAAACTGTTGTCCTTATGGCTGACTTCTCTCTTTTTTCCTCAATTAGGTCGAGGTGGCTTCTGACAAGCTCTTCATTCTTTCCGCTCTCAAAATGACGAACCATGTGGGTAGTTATTCCGATCTCTACTGGAATAACTGCTTCACACCCGTATGATAAGGAAAACGGGGTCTCTCCTATAGAATCTTTATCAGTCGTCTGGTATGCCCACAGTACTTCCGGCAATTCTTCGACCCATAAGCTCTTGCAGGATCCGAGCCGAGCTTTAAGATTTGCCTTGATGGTTTTGTTTGCCGCCTCAACCTGCCCGTTTGACTTGGGGTGGGCTGGTGAGGCGAACCTTAAGGCGATCTGGAGGTCTTTGCAGAGTTTCCTGAATCCCTTGCTATCGAACTGTTTTCCGTTGTCGGTGACGACGGCACGTGGGATTCTGAACCTGCAAATAATATTCTTCTTCAAAAACTATGTGGCTTTCTTCTCTGTGATGGTGGATAGGGGTTCGGCCTCCACCCATTTTGTGAAATAGTCTATGGCCACAATGGCGTACTTCGCCTGTCCATGTCCCTTTGGCATTGGTCCGATGATATCTAGCCCCCATTGAGCGAATGGCCAAGGACTGGACAGGGTGGTTAGCTGCTCTGCTGGCTGGTGGTGAATATTGGCATTCTTCTGGCATCCTTCGCATTTCCGGACTACTCTCATGCCGTCCTGATGCATAGTTGGCCAGTAGAACCCTTGCCTTAAAGCTTTAAAGGCCATCGATTGTCCTCCGGCGTGACTCCCACAGATGCCCGCGTGAATTTCCCTGAGTACATAATCGGCCTCTTCTTCCGCTAAACATCTTAGGAGGGGTACTGTGTGGCCCCTCCGGTAGAGCACTCCTTCGATCAGGGAGAACTTGGTGATTTTGAATTTTAGCTTCCTGGCTTCCTTCTTGTCCTCGGGTGTCTCCCCTGTTTCCAAATATTTCTTAATTGGTTGTATCCACGAGGTTTTGTTTTCCTCATCCAATAATTTTACTTCGAGTTCTCCCACGCTCTTTTCTCGGAGGCAAATTATAGGAACTATTCTGGGGTTCTCTGATTTTATCGAATATGCTAGCCGTGCCAAGGAGTCTGCCTCGCAGTTGTCTTCTCGACTGATCTGCTCAAAGTGTATGTTCCCCATTCTTCCCACCAACCTTTTTACTTCAGCCAATTAGGCTATCATACTCGGTTCCATGGCTTGGAATTCGCCTTTCAGCTGCTGAACAGCTAGCTGAGAGTCACTTCTTATTACTACGTTGTGGACTCCTACCACCGCGCATAGCCTAAGACCGGCCAGAATTGCCTCATACTCTGCCTCATTGTTTGTGGCCTCGAAGGCGAACCTCAGGGCGAACAATACCTCTTCACCTTTATCGTTTTTCAATATGATTCCAGCTCCCTTGCCTTGCGAGCTGGCAGATCCGTCTACTGACATCTCCCATTTGCTTTCCTCCACAGTCAAGACCTGAGGTTCTGTGAATTCTGCGACAAAATCTGCCAAAGCCTGCCCTTTTACTGCTACCCTTGGGAGGTAAGAAATGTCGTGTTCACTTAACTCCACCGACCACTTCATTAGCCTGCCCGAAACTTCTGGTTTTTGTATAATCTGTCTCAGAGGATAATCAGTGTAAACCCCAATAGGATGGGCTTGGAAGTAGGGTCGTAATTTCCGGGCCGCGGTAATCAATGACAGGGCGACTAGTTCATGTACCGGATATTGGGTCTCAGCATCTAGCAGAGCTTTGCTGACATAATATACTGGCCTTTGGACCTTATCGACCTCTTGTACCAGTACCGAGCTTACTGCGTGCTCTGATATAGCTAAGTACAAGTATAAGGTTTCTCCCGGTAGTGGCTTTGCTAGAAGCGGGGGCTATGTTAGATATTGTTTAACTGTAGGAAAGCTTCCTCGCATTCCGACGTCCAGTCGATTTCCTTTTTGGCCTTCTTGATGACTTTGAAGAAAGGGTGACACTTGTCTGTTGCTCGGGAGATGAATCGGTTGAGCGCGGCCAATCTGCCTGTTAGACTTTGCATTTCTTTTACCGTCCTGGGAGACTTTAAGTCCAGTATGGCTTGGATCTTCTGTGGATTGGCTTTTATGCCTCGAGAGCTTATCATGTAACCCAAAAACTTCCCTGAGGCTACTCCGAAAGCACATTTCTCCGGGTTGAGCTTTAAATTGTGTCTCCTCAATAACTTAAAGGTTCCCTTCAGGTCGGTCACGTGACACCCTGGCTCTTTAGATATCGTTATCATGTCATCAACATACACCAGCATTGATATGTCGATGAGTGGTTTGAAAATTTTGTTGACCAGTCTTTGAAAGGTGGCTCTTGCGTTCTTTAATCCGAAGGGCATTACTTTGTAACAGTAAAGCCCCTAATCGGTGACAAAAGTTATCTTCTCCTCGTCCGCAGGGTGCATCTTGACCTGGTTGTATCCTGAGAAGACATCCATAAAGCTTAGCAGTCCCTGGCAGGCTGTTGTATCTACTAGTTGATCTATGTTTGGCAGTGGGAAGTTGTCTTTCGGGCATGCCTTGTTCAGGTCGGTGAAATCCACACACATTCTCCACTTTCCATTTGACTTCTTCACTAGTACCACGTTTGATACCCACTTCGGGTATTTTACCTTTCTGATGAAACCAGCTTTCAATAATTTGTCCACCTCGGTCGCTACCGCCCTGCACCATTCCTGATTGAAGGTTCTTCTTTTCTGCTTGACCGGCTTGTGTAACGGGTTTACTGCCAAGCGGTGATTGATGAATTTCGGATCAATCTCGGGCATGTCGTCGTGCCCCCATGCGAAGACGTCTGGGGTACTCCTTTAGACACCTCAGCAGACCCTGTTTCAGGGTTCCGTCTAAGTTTCCCCCTATCTTTACGCTCTTCCCAGGTCCGAAGAGTTCTATCCCTTCCAATTCTTCGATCGCTCCTAGCCGGGCAGCTTTGTTTGGCCGAGGACCCGGATCCCCACTTGCTTCTTCTCCTTATTCATTCTCCTACCTTTTCCTGGTACCTACTTCAATGCATAGGGTTTCTCGTGAGAGAGTGGCAAAACAGTTGCGGGCTACTTTCTGACTCCCGCATACAATTCTGATTCTTTCCCTGGTGGGGAATTTCAGCTTTAGGTAATAGCAGGACATCGAGGCCTTTGTCTTCATCATGAAAGGCCGGTCGACAATGACTTGGTAACTTCTCATGTAGTCCACTACTGTGAAATTTATCATGATCGTCCGGGTTCTGGGGTGAGTCCCGATCATCATAGCCAATTGTATCCTTCCCAGTGGGACGACTGTTGAGCCCCCGAAGCCGTATAGGGGGTGCCGTCATCGGTTAGAGTTGCATACTCCACTCCCAGACCTTCTAAAGTTTCTTTGGAGATTATGTCTACTGCACTTCCGGGATCTACTAAGATTTTGTCCACCTCTGAGCCGCTGATGGTTGCCTTGATTATTAATGCATCGTCATGGGGGAAACTC
The DNA here is from genome assembly GCA_019454045.1 of Zanthoxylum bungeanum. Taxonomy (NCBI): domain Eukaryota; kingdom Viridiplantae; phylum Streptophyta; class Magnoliopsida; order Sapindales; family Rutaceae; genus Zanthoxylum; species Zanthoxylum bungeanum. Next base: position 239,324 of record SKCR01020786.1, read on the forward strand.
ACCCATCGAGCATCCTCGTCGGTGAACATTATGGGTACTGACCGACCTCCTCGTAGTACCGGGGACCGTTCTGTTTCCAGCACCTCCGTCCCCTGAGCTCGGCTATAGTTTTTTCTTGACCGGTTAGATTCTCCGGCCAGTGTATTCCCCCCGGCGATGATGTTCACTTTTCCGCTTCGTGCCCTCTGTTTGGCAGCCATAGCTTCATGGTCAATATAATTATTTAAGTACCCATTCTGTACTAGGTCTTCCATTTGTTCCCGTAAATCCTTGCACTCGTCTGTTGTATGTCCCCTCAGATTATGATGTATGCAATAAGATTTCTTATTCCTTTTATCTGGGGGAAATCTCCCGAGGTCGGGTTCTATCAAGAGGCATTTTCCTTGTATCTCTATGATGATCTGCCCTGGTGGCTTGCTCAGGGGAATATATGCTTCTTCCCGGACTACGTGATTTACTTGGGTCGGAACTCCTCTTTCCTGGTCATTCCGAGGCATTGTTTGAATTCTTTGCGTCTCGGAAGGAGTTTTTTGAACTCCCTGTCTGGCCGGTGGGGGGCCTCTACCCTTGTCGTCCTCTCTCTGACAGCTGTCCCCCTCCGGGAGATCTTCTCTTCGTTTTCTAACGAGATGAACTTTCGGGCTACTTCCAGAGCGGTGGCATAATCTGGTGTGTCCTGGATCCTTAGGTAAGTCCACAGTTTTCCGACCCTTAAGGCTCCTTTTAAACTTTCCAAGGCCTCAAGGGACTCATATCCTCCGACTTCGAGTACCATATTGTGGTACCTCTCAATGAAAGTTTTTAGGGGCTCGTCCTCTCCTTGCTTCATGAGTCTCAACTCTCCAATTGTCTTTTTAGGGACGCATGCCCCCCTTGAAGTGCCGAATGAACGACTTTTTAAGTTGCGTGAAGCTTCCGATGCTCCCCGGGGCCAGACTTCTGTACCATAAGATGGCGGATCCGCCCAAGGTCAGGGGGAATACTTTGCAGATGGCATCTCCTACTACTCCTTGGACTTCCATTAATAGGACAAAGCTCTCAATATGGGATTTCGGGTCGGTATGACCCTTGTAGGGCGTCATGGTCGGCATGTTGAATCGCCTCGGGAACTTTGCCGACCTTATTTCTTCTGTGATGGGAGATTCCTCCTCATTCTCCCGGGTATCTCCTGCATCAGTCTTGAGGTTTACCCTCCATTTGGCCATCTTTTTTTAGCCAAGACTTCATCTCACTACTTGTGTAGCCATGTCGCTTTCTGTGCCCCTCTTCGCGCCTATTACCCCGGGTGCGGTGCTCCTCATGCCTTGAAGTTTCCCGCACATTCTCGCCATACTCCTTATTTTTTCCTCTGGAGTCGCGTAGACTATCATAGGAGGAATCTGGCGATTGTCTTCCTTCTTCTTCTTCCCATGTGTCCTCTGTTTGTGAATCTTTTTCTACGACTATGGATTTTATCCCGTTGGGACCCTTCTTCATGGGTTCATCGTCTTCACTTATATCTGTAATCCTTTTACCTTCTGCTTTTTCACCTCTTCTTCGGCTGGTTCCGGCTTCCGGTCTCTCGTTGTTCATCCCTTCCATTCTCTCCAGTTGATCTATCATGGATTTCATGCTTTCTTCCATCTTTTTCATCCAGTCCGTAGCTGGACTCCCTGATGACTGATGATTTCCGCCTTCTGACATTGTCTTTTTACGCGAGTTGCTTTTTGTTGGAAAGTCCCCACAGACGGCGCCAACTGTTGACGGCTGATTTTGGTCTCAGGGCAATATGGGAATATTACTCCCGAGACAATCCTCCCTCAATAGTGAATTTGTTCGGTTAAGGGGGAACCAAAAGCAAATTTAGCAAAAGACAGATAAATGCACCAATCTACAAGGAGATTTAACGTGGTTCGGCGGATCAGATCCAACCTACGTCCACGGGCACAAAACGAATGATACTTTTATTACCGAGATATGCTTCTCTGATATCTCTTGTGTTTACAAGTCTGATCGTAATGATCTTGATATTCATTCTGATACCCATTACACATACTCTATCTCTCTATTTATAATAGTGTAGAAATCAGATTCCTTCTTTTATAGGGGTTTCCTAGTCGAATTACTCTCCTTCTTTCACAAGGTTTCCTAATTAGAAACTATCTCTACTTCCCTTATCCTATTTGGACACTAATTTATCAGTTCTCCCCATGAAAGTAGGATAATTTGTCATCTTATCCGAGAAAATAGGATGCCTTATCCTCCTGAGCACGCCTCGCTACCTGGTCGGTATTATCGAGGTCGGTCATGGTAGTCCTTTGAACTGAGAATGCTTCTGTCGATCTGATAATGCTCGGTCATCCGAGCCAAAGTGGTCGGTCATCAATCATCAAATACTCGGTCTCTTCCTGTTGGCTTTATAACACTCATGTGGTCGGGTCGGCATTAATGATCTCGATCAAGAAGGGAATTACCTTTTTCACCCCTGCTGTGCTCCTTAAATAACATAGGACCTGAAAACACCATCAACAAACTATATTTTTGTTGATATATTTTAGTATAAGATTTTGATTATTGCTAGTTTTGTCAAAAAAAAAAAGGAGCAAAAATGTCTGTGCCCGGGCCCGGGCCGGGCTTTTCCCTGACTCAGGACAGGTTTGTTAAAGCTCGGATCCGGCCCGAACTATTGCCACACTATTAGAATTAAAAGTAATTAGAAAAGTACTAGGAGTCCAACATTCATAGTCAATAGCCAACATTCATAGTAATTAAAACTGTAGATTTAATTATTTCTATCTGTTCTGGAAAATTATGTTGTGTTTCTTTTATTATATCAACTTCTTTTCGAAAAGTTTCTATAAGTTCTCTAATTTTTATTTCTATTGGTTTATGATTTTTTATGTTATTAACTGTACTAATTCTAAAATCTATTTTTTACAATGAAATCTTTTAACTTGACTAGTAAAATCTGATAAAAGTTCATTTATGAAGTCTAAGTTGTTTCTTAAATTATTAATACTAGTGTTTTCAAAAAGAATTGCTAAATTCTTTATTAATTTATTTATATTACTTATATTAATTTCTAAATTTTATCCTAAATTTATTAATAAGTCAACTATAAAATTTTGTTGACTATTACTAATTTGTGGAATATGGTTATATTGATTTTCAAAGTGATCTATATTACAAACTATTTTAAACTTCTCTAATAGATTAATTTTGTTTGTCTATATTTACTTATCTCAAGATATAAAAGGGTGGTTCTTTTCATTAAATTGTCTTTTCAGAGGCAAAGATTATCGGATTTCCAAACCACATTTGCAAAATCAAAACTTCTGACTAACGCCCTAAACTCCTTTCCAACAATATCAATGGTAACGAGCTAACGGAGTTAGGTTTTTCAAAGAAATTTGAAAACAAAATACCTCCCACTGGGTTCTTATTATTTTACAAGAAGAATCTTCATTATTTATGAATGAACACCAAAATCTCTTTTTATTATATTAAATATAAGTTAACTTAGGCTTTACTTCTTATTCCCCAAGTAGCTCTAAAGATCCGGCCGTGGTTCGGTTCTGAATCGAAATCGAACTGGTCTGCCTGAAATCAGCCCGAAAATATTTAATTCGGTTCCGATTCCATTACCAGAACCGCAAAAAAAAAAAAAATCAACGGCCATTTGCAATTTTTTTATTTATTCAAAAATATTTATAAATTTTTTTTCCATAAATACCCACCTTAATTCATTATTTTTTCAACAATAATTTTCTCAAATCTCAAACTTTCTATCTACTATTTTCTCAATTTCTTCTACAATTCATATTTCTCAATATCTCAAATTCTCAATTAGTCTCTATTATTATTATTATTTTAATTCTCAAATATTATCTACATTTCTCATTAGTAGTTTATTTTTTCAAATTAAAACTAATTTTAATCAATTTTAATTTATAGTTAATTTTATTAAAAAAAAATTACGGTTCAAAATTGGAACCAATTTCTCTTTTCGAGGACAGAAATCGACGGGTCTGGAACCGCGACCACCACCATGTAAATGAATTGGCATGTTGAGAAAACTTCAAAGAACCTGAAAAGCATTTCAACTGAAGTCTCTCCTTTGCATATTATCAGCTAACAAGGACCCACAAAATTCCTAAATTTTTGCAACACCAGCCTCTATATTGTTGACACGTGTACTAGAATAGGTTCTTGAAGTGATTAAAGCAATCAATTATCAAAGCATTTAGCATATATTGCCCTTACTTTAAACCCCACCTCCCTCTTTATTCACTTTGATTTCCTTCACTCAACTCATTCCAAAATGTAAATATGAGTATGTTAAAACCCATCAAGAAATTAAAAATATGATATCTTGCTTTTTTTTTATATATATATATGCTCTATGGATAGTAAAAACAAATTGACGAATCGAATTTATATCGAATTTTAAATTAATCAAATTAAAATATGATAGATTCATATTCGATTCGTTTATTAAATAAATTTAATGAAATCGAATAATTTATTAAACGAATTAAATTTTCTAAATCCATATATTCTTTAATGTGAATCGAACCAATTAAATGAATAAATTATGATGAATCAGATTACCACCCTTACTTTCAGCTTGCAGATAACATGAAGGCAGTCAAGGAATCAGCTAGTGGAAGACAAACTCCAAGTTGATAAAATAATTATATATAGCATATAAAGATTAAACCATACATTAATTAATTAACTAAGGCATATGATCCCATTGTAAATTTATTATATATAGGCCTTGACACCCTTCTCATCTTATTGTGTAAATCACATACTTGGTTGTTCTTCCCTATTAATCTGCCCATCTCTTTCCATGGCATCCATTTCCACTCAGGTCTTCTCACTTTCTTTGTTAGATTTTGGTTTCTTTTTTTCTAATATTCTCTGTTTTTTATCATTCTCAAAACTTAAAACTTTAAAAGCAACATGCATATTATATATATACTGCATACAATAACAGTACTAGAGATTTACTAACCATGTCAAAATCCGGGTTAAATTTGTAATCTCCTTACTTTTATCACCCAAAAAAAAAAAATTAAATAATAAAAATTAACCAATTTTATATATATAATTATAAACCGTTGAAATTAAATCTTGGTATTCAATCATTTTTTTAATACAGACATTCGGATTTCATAAAGTTTAAATTTGGTCGTATTCAGCAAAGTAAAAATATGAAATAATAGTCACATGGGTGAGGAGAGAATTGAGTTGCCGTTAGACTATAAGTGTTAATTTGATTCGAGCTGTGTTAGCTTTTCTAGCATGCTAAAAGGTGTTATGGTGAGATAGTAATTAAATAATATTTCAGGTTGAAGAAGAGGTGAATAAGCAAGAAGAAGAAACTATTGAGGGCATTCCTATCAGTGAAGAAAAAGCAGCAACAATAACTGGTGAAGATGAAGATGTTGTAGTCCATGAAGAAGAAGAGAAGCTTTATGAAGATGAATTGGAGAGTGAAGTAAAGGAGGAAAATGATAAATCACATATTCATATTGATGATTTAGAGGCTGAACCTGATCATGCTGCTACTTTTGATGATGAAATTGATGATGAAGAATTTGGCCAACATGAAGATTAGAAGAAATAATTAACTAATTAAGCAGCTCCCATGGCATGGGGGACATTAATTAATCATAGTGTGTATTTGAATTTTATTCTATGCTTGTATTGTATAAGTCTCTGCCTGAATTGTATTACAGATTTACTTCTGTAACTTTGGTTCAGTAGTGGACAGATTGCTTTGGTTGATTACTATTTATGTGGGTTGAAAATAAACAATTTTATATTTTGGACTCAGTATATTTTTGACCTATTAGCTATTTCAGAAAGTCAAGCCCATAAGAGGCCTTAATAGTAAGCCCATTTCAAGACCCATCAACAATGAGAAAATTTAAGAAAAATACAGATTAGCAACACAAGGCTAATTAAGCAATTGCCCACTTTCTTTTTTTTTTTTTAATAGTTGGAAACGAAACTTTACCGTCCAACCATCCCTTTCGAATTTAAGCGGAGCGGGTAAAACTCCCGACTATCCTAAGCTCTTACAAAAAACATACTTTCTGGATTCGAACACATGACTTCAAGATGAGACTACACCACCAAATCACGCCCCTTGGATGCAATTGTCCACTTGCAGCTTAAATTTGAATTTATAAATGATGTGATTTTTAAATTATCTATGGCCACTATGTTACAAAATAGAAGTCATATATACCTGGCCTGTTAAAGAGAAAGTCATGTCATATATGGACAACATATGAAGAATAAAGAAGAAATTCATGTATAAATAGCACAAAAGAAGCCCTATTTGTAGCCCTTTTTTTCATTTTCATTTTATTTTTCTTCATTCGCCAGTTTTGAGGCTAGGCAATAACAGTTGCAGATACCTGGAATCACCATGACAATTGACAAGAGATAGAAACCCTTTTACCTTTGTGCCTTTGACCCTTCACCCCACACACACCTCAAAAAAATTAATTAAAACAAAAACCACTCACACCTTAAAAAAATTCCCTTCCATTTTATCAAACAAATGATCCTTAGTATAGTATAATAATAGTTTGAGCAAAAACCAAACTACATGCAAAATAGAAATATATTTATATAAAATAAAAATAAGAGTCCAATTCCAAAAAGAAAACAATGTGCTTGTTCAACACTTCAAAGTTTGAACTTTCAGGACTGCCAAACAAACAGACTATAGCTGAAGCATGCTTAAGTGTTTGACCTAATAAGCTAGAAACTGGTGCCTACAATTAATTTGCTACTTAAATTATATCTTTTTTTAAAAAAAACTTTTGAATACAGCCTTGAAAGTAGTGAGGATACAGCACAGAACACAAAGTTATATAAACTTGGTACGCGTGTGGAGTTAAAAAAAGAATTTGGTTTCTCAGACTTTGCTTAGAGCTTTAGATAACCACAGATGCCTTTTTCACTTTTTCATTTATTATCAATTTACCATCTTGCATTGGAATATACACTTCACAGTTTGATCAGAGACACATAACAGTAAAAGGACAAAAGAAAGAATATTAAAACAACTCAAAACAAAAGCAACCTCACCCATCTCTTTCTTTTTTTTACTCACCTTACCTTGCCTTACCTCTCTGTCTCTCTTTGTCTTGTTTGGGGTTACTTTATTTTATTTTATTTTTACCACTTGGGTCAATTTTTATTTGCTTTGGATCCCCATACATGAACTTTACTTTTAACCATCCATTCTCTTTAAATTGCGAGAGCTAGCTCCCACGGTTGGCAGGCAGAGCACTAAAGAGAACACAGGAAAGTTTGATTAATTAGCAAAGTAATGGAAGTAAGTATCTTGTTTCATTTTTGTTTGTTCTGATGTTTGCTTGCTTCAGTTGAGTTGTTATTAAATTAATGGGCATGTTGCATGCATGTGTAGGATTATTATTTTTATAAGAGGAGTGGTAGTGGTGGTGGTGGTGGTCATGTACCAGCATTTGGGAGCTGGGATTGGAACAGTGACCTGCCATTTACACAGTGTTTTGAATCAGCAAGGCAAGCTGGGTTGCTTCGTTATAGTTACAATGAGGATCGTGATTTGTATGTTGCTGGTGACTTGTATGACAATGATCTTGTCACTCCTGCCATGATTGTTGTTCCTCGCAGAAGGGTAAGCCCTTAAATTCATTAAAGCCATCAAATATAAAATTTTTTATTATAATTTATATTTATTACAAATTTTTGGATTTTTAATACATAACTCAATTTTCAGATAAAAAATGATAATATATTTTTTTTTCCCTGTGAAGGATAAATTAATTACTTCAATATGTGGAAATGCATCATACAAAATGATTCAAAGCAAATTGCATCCATGTACTTTAGCAATGCATAAAGTCACACACTCATCTTTGCTTTTAGCTTTCAAAAATTCATAGGAAGAAGAGGGCAAATAAAGATGTATAAAAAAGAAGGTCACTTTGAGTTTTTGTATAAAATTTTGCTTGCTCTCTCATGATTTATGAATGCTGAATGGCTTTGTAAAATTTGTAGACAAAAGCCAGCAAGCAGCAGCAGCAACATGTTAATAAAGAAAAGCAAAATTGGAAGGTGAGTAGTGATGAGGTGATGGAGCCAGCAAGCCCCATTCATGTATCCAGGCCAAAACCTAAGCCTGTTGATGAAGACTTGTACAAAATTTCACCACATCTCCTTTACTCTAAAAGCAAGAAGGTATCAAATTATCATTCACTTTTTTTAATTAATTGATGAAAGTTTTAATATTTGTTGTTTAATTTCATTTTCTTTTTCTTTTTCTTGGGAGTGCAGAAGGGAGTTCTTGGTTTCTTCTCAAGCTGCTTGCTGCCAACTTGTGTTTTGTGAAGCAGCTAGCTTATTCCCAATGCTTTTTTTACATATATAGGAGTTGAGTACATATAATATGTGATCATGCATGCATGAGTTATGAGTAGAATTAATATATACTTATTATATGTAATGTTAATTCTAAATCCAAAGAGGGAATGAACCTTCCATTTCCATTACAATGAGAATTGAGTTATTGGGTCTTTACTTATTAAGAACATAATTATGATTGTTACTGTATAATCATGTGATTAAGAGTAAAAGGGTTGCTTTTGCTTTCCTTGTGCTGGCTGGTGCCTGGTGGTGGCCATATCTTTTGGTTTTGTGGGTCTTTTTTATATTTTGAATCTTTAATTGATGTTGACAAGTAGGTGGAGAGACAGTGCGGAATTTGGGCTACTAAAGTCTGTAAAAAGAGAAAGGATTGCTTATGTAATTTCACTGTCATTTTAATTAAAAAGGAAAATGGTCCATTGATATTTTGTCAACTTCCCACTTTTTATTTATTTTGTTATTTAAAAACCGATTTATTTTGTTCTCAGAGATCGAGATAAGTGAAATGACTTTGATTAATTTGAGACATAAATGTACATGATGTGGCCAGATCACGTGATCTACTGTAATTATTTTGGTCATGTAAATTTAAGCTTAGATTTCAGTATGTTGAAAAATTAAACCTGTCTCCCACTCTCACGTGCCGGGCGTGAAACATTGCGATCATTTCTTTGCCTTTTCCTTTCCAATTAATCTTCTTTTTTCTAAAGGAAGATTAAGATAAAGATAAGCTAAGTTTTATATTACAACAAAGGTTTCAATTTTTCACAAAAAAAAAAAAAAAAAAAACTCATGAGCTGAAAAGAAGAAAAGTTGAAAAACGGGTAAAAATTAAAGGCAATTAAAGATGCACAAATAGTCAACAGCAGCACTGCATATGCATATGATTCTGTGAATGAGTTGTTAAATAAACTTCTCGGATCTATTTGAATCCTGAAGTTAAATTCACAAATTAAAATGCTTTGAAGTGGCTATTTGATATTTGTTTATTTTCCACGTAGAACCCACCCAAATTTTGCGTGGATTTTCTCGAATTGGTCCAATCAGAAGAGCATACGTGGTATTAAAAGATCTGAAGAATAAAGTTGTGTTGTATCTATTATTATTGATTACTATGAATTTATGGCTGCCACATATTATTCTACTATGTTATAGAATAAAATATTAAACACAAGATTGGATTAGGATAAAGCAAGGGGATATTATATTATAATTTTTAAGGATTTAATTTAAAATTTAAGAGAATTTTTTTATTATTTAATTAATATTAATAGTTGAAAAAATTTGAGAAAGATTGGCTTAATGATCTGCATTTTTAGAAATTTATATTGACACGTGGATGTTACACTGACTCTCTCTGTATGATACGAGTCCTTGTTCTAATCAAACCGCATTTACGTTTATCTAAAAATCAAATCTTTATCCTTTATCCCAATTATCTTTATCTTCTTCATAATTTAACTTTTCATTCACAACGCCCCGTCGTCACAGTATATTTCTCTGGAAAATATATTTACATGAGCTTTTTTGATGCTACGATGCCTGCTGAATTATCAAACTTAGAAAAATCAGCCCCAAAAGCTACGATCTTCTGGTATGTGAATTTTGAAACTCTCCCCATAGGATTCTTAATTTAATCAGATTCTTTTATATATATATATATATATATATATATATTAATGTGTCATTCTTGAGAATATATATAATTAACAATTAATTAATTTGGTTAAATTATCTTGTTGTTGTTGTGTAATGAACCAGGGCAAAGAGAGTAGGAGAGGAAACATCGAAAGCAATGCCAAAGAAGGAAAAGAAAGGAAATGCAACAACAAAAAGGACGTGCATTTGTGCACCAACTAGCCATGCCGGCTCGTTTAGGTGCCACCTTCACCGCACCAATAATGCTCCTTTTGTTAACAAGGTCAAGTTGTAAATGTTACTAATGTTCCTAGCAAATATATAACACACATTTTTTGTGTTTTTTTTTTATTTTTGGGGGTCAAGTGTTCAAATTATCCACACATGTAAAAATGATTGGGATTATGACTGTGTTATTTTTGAGAAATAAAAGACGTAGTAGGATTAAGGAACTTGCAAGGCTCTTTACAATTACACGAGCAGTCAATTCGAGGACCAATCGGTTGTGCAGTTGTCGATGAAGCAAATAGTAACTGCGTGCTGCGGAATTTAAATAAGAGTATTTCTTATTCAAATAGGAAAAATACGCCATGCCAATGTGTCTCGGATGATCCACATTTCAATATCGGGCGGAGATGAAGAATTATCGAGATCAGGGTCATCAGACTAGATATCTGCTGAGCAATCGCCCGGAGATGATACATAGCCCAGCCTGAGCATCAGAGAAAAATAGTAACAGTTGGCAAAATTAAAATTCCACAATCGGTAGAAAATGCATAAAGAAACTAGTGCTTCCACAGCCCACAAGCTTCAAAAGTTTCTGCTATTAAAGAAAATAGTTGGGCTCATTACTCAAAGTGTATCTACTGCTCCGATATCCCCAGAGCACTAAAATTAGATCGAATCTCAACACACACCCACAACAACACTCAGATTAAACGGCTAGTACCACTCGACTTTCCGTTGCCGCGCTAAGGTATCACTGAAGCTCTGACTCAGTAACTTCAAGAACTGATGCCTTGCAAGTTGATTAACCAGATGAGCTATGAACTGCCATAAAAAAAAAAAAACAAATAATATGAGCACTCGGACATATCTTAGCAGTGGCACTTCATTAGTGAGTCCAATAGAACATATTTTGTCTTCACAGTAGCCATACATAATCTTAGCAGTAGCCATGACCACTCAGACAGATCAGATATATAGCAGTGGCACTTCATTAGTGAGTCCAACAGAACATATTGATACTACAGACTATCAACAAGGAGGGAGGCAGGCTATGCAAGATGAATTTACTGCTTTGATCAACAACAGAACTTGGTCTTTAGTTCCACAGCCAAGTGATCTAAAGATAGTTGGAAACAAATGAGTATTCAAGATTAAACACAACACTGATGGCAGCATCTCTAAATACAAGGCAAGGTGTTACGGCAACGACTCCGTTGCTTTGCGGCAAGTGTGAGTGCCTTGTTACGAGTGTGAATAGCGGCAAACGCAGCCAGTAACACAAGGCTTTTTGCAAGAGGCTTTCAACAAACTGCAGGGGTTGATAACTTCGAGACCTTTAGTCCTGTTATAAAACCTCTACAGTGAGGGTAATTCTCAGTCTTGAAATAATGAACCAAGTGGAAGATTAGACAAATAGATGTCAATAATGCATTCTTACATGGAGATTTGACAGAGGATGTCTATATGCTTGTGAACTCAACTAAGCCACCTTATGTATTTAAATTGCATAAAGCTTTATATGGTTTAAAGTAAGCTCCAAGAGCATGGTTTGAGAAGTTAAAGAGCTGGTTAATACATGGAAGCTTACAAATTTCAGGGCTGATACATCCTTATTTATTGCAGCAAGTTAAGGATTCCATGATCCTAGTTTTGATTTATGTAGATGATATACTTACTTATCACAGGTACTCATGGACCTGGATTAGAGAAATTCATTGCAGATTTAAGTTCAGTATTTGCACTGAAAGACTTGGGCATTCTATCCTATTTCTTGGGCATAGAGGTATCCTACATGAAAGATGGCTTACACTTGTCACAGAGAGAGTATATTAGAGATCTCTTAACAAAAGCTGAGATGCTTCACTGTAAAGGTAGCAACATTCCTTTCAATGCAGGTCTTAAAACTTGAAAGAACACCAGAAGGCCAGATGGGTGAGTTTATAGAAGATCCTACTCAGTACAGAAGTTTGGTAGGAGGTCTCCAGTACCTTATTCTGACAAGGCCAGAAATATCATACGTTGTTAAGTATGTAGCAGCTCCAACTCTTCAACTTCAACATCTTTTGGCTTGTAAGAAGATTCTAATGTACCTTCAGACGTCTACTCAAGATTATGGGCTACAGTTTACAAATTCTGGGGAAATGATGTTAACGTTGTTAATGTGTTTGTGTTTTCTGAATTAAGTGTACAGCCAAACCTATAATATGGTGTGATAATGCAGGAGCAACTCAACTTGCTCAAAATCTTGTCTATCACTCTACGACTAAACATTTTGAATTAGATACTTATTTTTTTCCAATATGTTTAGAGACAAAAGTCTTGGGAAAAGAATCGGAATTCAAAACACATCTGCAATGAGGAACAAATTGCATATGTATTAACAAAGCCTCTATCATTCACAGCCTTTAATTACTTCCGTGCCAAGCTAACTTGAGGGAGGATATAAAGGGCAGCTCATCTTAGCTATTGAGTCAGCAGAATTAGTTAGAAGTTAATTAGTTTTTCTGTCACTCTTTCATGTATATATAGAAACTCTTTGTAAAAGTTTTTCATTATGAATAAATCAGATTCCTACATATTTTCTCTCAAAACAAACACTCTAGATCTCAAAGTTCTTATAAGTTGGCGTCAATAAATTAAGAAACTGCTCATACTGAGAGGGAGAAGACGTTGGAAGCACGGACTACGGATAGAGGAAGCATATCCAAATGCTCATTTCGTTTTAATATTATAAAATCATTCCAACTGATTGACAAATCCCAAATCATTCCAACTGATTGCCATCTATATTTACAATATCATTCGCACAACTCAAAATAAATGTAGAAATAAATAAATCATTGCTTCAAAATCGGGACACAAATGAAAGCCTTCAGAATTTTGAGGCCGTCAAAGCTTAAAGTTCTACAAGCATATAGTTTACAGAACTGACATCTCAACTAAATGTTTGAAATACATCTCTTTGAAAATTATGACATTCAATCGTGATCTTCGCTCCAACTTTCCTGCTTTGCTTGATAGACAACAGCCCTACATTCTTGAGCACCATTTTATCTATTAATGGCCCCGAGTCTCTTGTGAAGTTTCAAGTCCCTTCTGAAGACCGTTTGCAGAGATTGTTAAACATAAATCTTCAGCAGTCCTTGTGTCAGTTTCTTTTATTGTGGGGAAAGTATCTCTGAGTGTCAAATGGCTGGTTTCGGAAGTTTGAATTATGCGAATCTGAATAACTCCCTCCATTCATAGGTGCAAATGCTACAATCAAAACATGCAAAAATCAATGAGAATCGCACATCGTACCCAAGAAAAACCTTAAATGTTTAATTGAACTCCAAAAAGGATGAAGAACAGTTTTAGTGTTCTCTATATAAACAATATGGAGTAGGTATTACATTGTCCAATTGCTTAAGCTGACCATATCCCTGTTATGCCACTAAGCAAAGAATGAAATTGCAGCATTCACATGAATGACGTTTGGAAGAGTTTCTTTTGAATTGAAATTATGTCCATTTAACCAACGAGTGGTTGGTTGAGTGGTAGCTGGCTCAATCCTAGGAGGCTCGACTGGGTATGCTCCCCAGTTCGAGTCCCGCTAAAGTCACCATCGTTGGGAGGACCATACCGTACAGCTCTCGGTCCGAATCCGGATTAGTCAGGCCCAATGTGGCACTGGATACCGGGTGGGGAACCAAAAAAAAATTATGTCCATTTACAAGAAGAACAGCTTAACATAGTTTGAGCCTTTGAGGAAACCACACAAACACTCTCCTAAAAACAAATCTGCTCTTAAAACATGGAAATTTAGAGCATTAATACTCATACCAAAAGCATGAAATAAAACTAAATTTCAGCACATCTCGCCTCTGAATTTGTTGCACACATAGCTACTCTTTGTTCATTAGTTATTGTATGAAATGAGGCTAACATAGAGGTAAAATTTCACTACCAACTTGTCATACCTATATGCTTTGACAACAACAAATTCCAAAGTAACACATTGCCGATCAAACATGGTGTTGTCTCTACAAAAGTATCGAGTTCTTGTGCAAGCATGCCAGAGGAGCAGAGATACTCAAAAAGTGAATTAAAACTGACTTCTAAGCAAATGGTCGCGATTGGGTTCTTTAATTACTGAATGAGATAACAATTAAAATCCTATGAAGATACTGTAACAAAACAAATTGCTATTGGGTTGAAAAAAAATTGAAATTGAGAAATACATGGCTAAAATTAGAATTTCTATGAAATTGAATAAACACTAAGAATTCTAGTTACAGAAGGAAACAGAAAGGTTAAAGGATTAAACTACTGTAAGAGAAATTGAAAAGAAGACTTCTACGATTGATTTGTAGTAAAACTGATTTGGTTGGATTTTTGTCAGTCCCTGAAATAGATTCCTCAACTCCTCCATTACCCCACTTACCCACGTCTTGCTATCCTTGGAAAAGTGCATTCGTGGAAGATATGGTTCTTTTTGGCACAATTTCCACTCTGTAACTGTCTAGGAGATGGGCTCATACTCTCTTGGTCTTGTATTTGATTTTGGGCTAGAGCATAATTTTATTTTCTGGTGCAAACACATGGCAATTCTAAAAATGTCATGTTTGGAGATCAGAAGAACCATTTGTCTCATCCTTCTTACCAAAATCCAAAGTAGTCAAGGACCCTTAACTAAAATCACCTTAGGTAGTAGAAAAGGAATGAACATATGTTCACACCCCGATCTAGACTAGGAGTCTAGGAGATAGACTCTGTTATGTTTTGAGTGTTGGCGAATTCCGTATCAAACTTACTCAATCGAGTTGAAACCGTTAAGGAAGTAACAAAACTCTGTTAGATGTACTAAGGTCTAAACATCTAACCTTCATACTCTATAGCTGAGCTTGTCTAGCAAGTATGCCTAAACTCACTGTTCTGCTCGGACCTCCTAAACCATGCTCAAGCTTCTACTGGATATTCAAGCGTTATTCTTTTAAAGTTGGCAACATGATAAAAACACACACAAGACAAATCATTCAACCCCAAGGGGTGTGGCTTGGTGGCAAGGGCTTACGACTTGGTTGTCAAGTCCTAAGTTCGAATCTAGCGAGTGGATTTCTTGTAAGAGTCGGGGGCAGTCGGGGGTTTTACTTGCTTCACTTGAGCCCGAGTTGAGTGGTTTGGCGGCGGGGTTTCCAACATTTCCAAAAAAAAAATGACAAATCATTCAAAACAGGAAAATCTTTAAGTCATATTGAACCTACCTTTTTCCCTCATTCTTCTCTCTCTGTCATATTCAAATTTATCCCTAATTTGATTGACCTTCTCCCAATTATCACCTTGATCATTCATTCGGAGACCCTGGTCCTGCAATCGAAATCCACTCATGTCACATAACAGGACACTTCAAAATAAAGGTAATAATATTAAAATATTTCAATAAACAACAAACACAAAGATCCAACATTTTTCTAAAATTGAGATTCCGATTGCCAATGAAAAGAGTGTCATCAACTTGCATTTTTTTCCTTACAACCCAATCCACACACTTGAATCTAAACATGTAATTAAAGAAAAGCTAATATTAAAGTCATTCAAGTTCATACCCTCATTTGATCACCACCATGAGGTCTCCTGTCACTCCTGAAACACAAGCAAATAAGCAATAGACATTATAATTAAGCTTCTACAGTCCAAAATCTCACAAAAACTAAATCTTAAATTAAACAAACAAGATTCAAAAACCTGTATGGGCTAAAATCTCGATCATCCTCTTCAGCAGAATCATAATTAGCATGATCTTGAGCAAGTTTCTTCGAGTAACCTTCATCCCAATAAAGCCTCTCCCAATTCTCCCTCATCTCCTGATACAAATCCATGTACCTTTTGCAAAACACCTCATGCTCCTTTCAATTCAAAAAATTATTAAAAAAAAAATCAGTACAATTTGATTCAGTAGCACCAAAGGTTTAATTAAAAGAGTGACTGGCTGACTGACTGACTGAATCCTTGATGGCGAGGCGAGTGCGGCGCATGAACTGTTCGCGAAGCTGTTTGCGGCGCCTGTTGGGGATGTTGTCCCTGGGGATGACGAACCGCTCACGTGGCGGCACGTGATCTCCGATTTCGTGCATTTCTCCGTCGACAATCCACCACTCTGATTTCTCTTTAGTGGGTTTTTTCATGGAGAAGCTAGGGGACTTAGGCCGCCGCCTTGGAGGACCGGATTCCGTTCTTGCTAACCGGAGTTGGTGGGTGGCCAAACGGAGCCATGGGTTGAAGGTCTCGAGTCGCTTCGACAGAGAAGAAGCCATAAACAATAGGGTTTTAGTTTATTTTTCTTTTATTTGAAAAATAAACTAACGTAATCAATGAAGATTTACAATTACATATCAAAACGGCACCGCTTCGCTCACACATGCGTGGAAGAGACGAATTACAAAAGGGCCACGTGTCAGAATAATATCTGCAGAGTTAGTCGGTTGAAACGTTGACACGAGACTTACACGCTACTTGAAGAAACCTCTTAAACCCTTGAACATGAAAAATAACAGACTTATCTTTCCGTTTATGGGCGACTCCATAAACCCTCTTTCAAAATATTAGTTGTCGTTCAAAGTTGTTGAAGAAGATGAAGATTCAGTGTAATGGGTGTGAGGTAGCTGAGGCCAAGGTGCTTTGCTGTGCCGACGAGGCCGCGCTTTGTTGGGATTGTGACCAGAAAGTGCATGCAGCTAACAAGCTGGCTAGCAAGCACCAGAGAGTTACTCTTTCTCATTCATCTTCTCAGATGCCCAAGTGTGATATCTGCCAGGTACCTGCTTAATTCTTTTTAACACTTTTGTTGTGTTAGTGTTACTACTTCTGGTTGAAAGTTGGCTTTGCCTTTTATTTTATTTTTATGAATTTTAATTAAATTTTAGATTTTTTGAGATGTAGATTATAGAATGTTTGCCTGAAAATTATTTCAATATTCTGAGTGATGTGAATTTCTTCAATGATGTGATGTTCAGAGACACTGTTTGATAAAATAACTCTTTCATTATATTATGCTTGTGAATTAATGTGATAGATTCGGTATGCGTTTGAAATTATGATTTCAAGCAAGTATAGTTGTGGAGGCAGAGGATTGTTGCAAGTCAGTTCATGTTCCTTGGTACCTTGGCTAAGTTGGTAATGGATTGTATGCACTTGTAAACGAGAAAGATACAGAACAAAACTCAAGAAGTTGCTACAATTTTATAACTTGGCCTCTTAGTTGGTGTGACATTGAATTTTTTCTTGTTTTAGCTATTTTTATTTCATGTAATTTTTAGTAATGGTTAATATTTTATCAAAATTTCATCTTCCTGTCATGTGGTTACTTAACTTTTTATCAAGTTGTCTAATTACTTTATCCATCAATTGAGTGACAGCACGCATATGCTCTGAGCTTTTGACTAAATTATTTCACATCTCCCGCATCTTCATAATTGTTTTTCGGTAGATTTCCTAATTCTGGGATGAGACATCTCCTATTCGAAGGAGTGGTGTGAACTTGAATTAACTTACTTGTTCTGAGACCAAATGGTAAATTAACTACACGTTTGTTGCTCTCTTGAGTATTCACTTATCTGGTCCTAATGATGATATTCTTACTTATATTTTAGAGTTGGGATAGTAATAATACTCTCTATCATTGTATCTACTGTAGGAGACTACTGGTTATTTCTTCTGTCTAGAGGATCGAGCTTTACTTTGTCGAAAATGTGATGTTGCCATCCACACAGCAAATACCTATGTCTCTGCTCATCAGCGATTTCTGCTGACTGGTGTCAAAGTAGGTCTTGGATCAACAGAACCATGTGTATCCACTACCATGAACAAGTCAGATTCCATTGAAAAAGCTTCTGAAACACAATCATCCCAGTCAAATACAAAAAGAAATGCTAGACCTACTACTGCTTGTGAAGCCACCGGAATGTTGCGTGGACAAATTGGAATACCAGGGACTGTCCCAGTAGCAGTAACAAGTATGATACCATATGCTACTGGAGACACTACTACTGGGAATGATATCTGGGATTGGCATTTGGACCGACGACCATGTAGCCCTTACAGATTTTAGTCTCAATAACGCAGTTATGGTGATTGTTCTTCTCTAAAGTACATATCTAATTCTTCTGACCTGATCATTCATGCTTTTGCTTAAAACAAAGTTTTTCATATTAATGATTGCGAGTTTGGGTTTGTAGTGGTTTTCCAGGAGAAGATAAGTTTTCCAATTCCACGAGTCAAAAAGGAAACAGCAGGCTGCAGCTTGAGCTACAACTTAATATGTCATGAACAATTACAAAAAGTTGTATGTAATGTATGAAGTTGATGTGAAGGATATCAAATTAGACTATTCTGTTCTCAATCCCCATTGCTCAAGTCTTAAGATGTAAAGATAAAAACAATGCGAGTGTCAAAACAGATCAAACTACTAAACGTGGCCTGATATTAAAGATTGGTTATGCAAACTCCATACTTCATATCTGGGCTTGATATTCACAAATGCAAAGCTCGAACACACACCTATGAGTATGGCTCCCCAAGAACTTTTGTATGTAGGTCAAGTTTTTGGGAAATAAGTTTTTCTGATTTATTTTTTATTTTTAATATTCTTAATCTCTCTTTTTTGGAATCCAGGGGTTTCATTTAATCTCGAGTGGACTTATATTTTTTTATCATATTTCTGAGTGGATTTACCTAACCGTTTATATCCAAACACGCTTATCATTTTTATGATCTCACACTTAATTTCTCATAAAACTAAGCAGGACCGCTATAAGATTTTTAGGTCTAAGACTATTTTTATATTTTGAGATCTCAAAGACATAAATTTAGTGATGTTTTCTCTCATTCATAACTCGGTTAGAAAGTTCAACCGTTAATCGAACCTAATTCGAGATAGATAAAGCTTAAACTTTTGATGATCACTCCAGTAGATTTCGTATATTCAACCAATTATTAGCACGTGCTATGAATTTGATAAATTTAAACTATAAGTTTGGATTTCAATCAAATTAGATAAATAAGTTGCTTTCTAAGAATTTTATATATATGTATGAGATTTGAAAATGTAATTCTATTTACTCGCTTGTAAAAGCAAGTAGTTGGGCCACATTTTTACATTGATTTATATATGATTTTTTTTTTTTTTTGAAAAAATGAAATAAATTTAAATTTACATTCAAAGTTTTTTCAATACAGTAATTTATACTTTTCAGATTCAATTTTACTCTCAAAGTTTCGGTTAACAAGGGTGAGCATCGATTTCGGTTTTACTCGGAACTGCAAGGAACCAGACCGATTTTTACATTCCAAAATCGGACCCGATTCTTTTATAGTCTTTTCCAATTTTAAAATATTAGGAATCGATTTTTTTTCGTCCGATTTCGGTTATAGTGTGGTGGGAATCGGAACCAAATTTTGGAACCGATTTTCAAATTATAAAATCAAAAGAAAATTACTTTGGTTGGATATTGCAAGTGCTCAAATACAAAGGTAAAGTTTCGATTTTTTACATTTTTTTTCTTTAATTGATTCTAAATTTTAAATTCCCCACAATCACTCCTTTGTCTTTGATTTTTGTTTGTAGTATAATACAAGTTAGTCCTTGTAAATCTATTTGCACCATAGATTTGTTTTAAATTTAGGTTAGGATTTGTGATTGTGTTTTAATTTTGTTGCTTATAAGATAAAAATCCTCTAAGTACTACATTGTTTCTCTGTTGGATATAAAAAATATATTGAAAAATGGAAAATAGGAAAATGTGGACCAGAATCGATAAATAGGATACTCTATTTAATTGAGTAGTTTCCGATTCTAAAATTTAAGGAACCGATTTTATTTCCAAGTAGGTTCCGATTAACATACCAACTTACTCTTAAAAAATTTCAATCAATATATTAATTTATACTTAAAAGTATATATTTTGATTGATACACTGGATAAAGATAATTTTTCACATTTTTTCATACATAAACTAATTTTTGAGTATAAAAATGATAATTTCCAAAATTTTGAGCTTAATATCAGTAGTAGATAAACCCTAGTACCTAGATAATAATAATATATGACATTTTTTTGTTTGTTTGCAATTGGTAGGAGCGTGTATTAATCGGTTTTAACCGATTATCCGAACTGTTTCGACCAATTTTTTTTTATAATGATTCAGTGATTAAATCGGTTTTTTCGGTTATGATTTTTAACTTTTTCGATTTTTCAGTTCGATTAAGATTATGAGATTTGTGTAACCGAACCAACTAATTAACCGATTACAAACCATGATTTGAGTTTATATATATTTTTAATTAAAACGAAATTAAAATTTTTACATTCTGCCTCTACCGAGTGTAGTTGTAGATTGCTTTTTGATGAATTTAAATTTATCATATATTGTTAAACACATATATGATTGTCTTTTTGATGAATTTAAATTTGTATTAATGTGTTAATATAGATTGCTATTTGTGGAGATTTTGGACTGATTAATAACCAAATTAACCAAAACCGATCCAAAAATAATAGTTAAGTTGGTTAATGGATATGTGTTATCGTATGATTAAATCGATTAAATATTTACTTAACCAAATAATTTCGATTTGGTGAAAAAATTAAGAATTAACTGACTGAACCAACCAATGCAAACTCCCGGCAATTGGTAAAAAAAGTTGTGCATGGGACTCTCGTCGTCTCCCTCCCTCTAGATTTTTCCTTCAAATTTTAAATAAAAATTAATAATATAAATAATAAGAGCCTATTGTAAATTAGGGTTTCCATTCTCTCTCATTTTATCTCGCTGCGAGTTTAAAGATCACACTAACTGGTGCTTTCTTTTGGTCTTCCACTCAAAGTCTTTTGTAACCAACAAGATACTTTGTGCAAGTTTCATTTTGTATTTGCTATCAAAACAAAAACTTGACGGTGCTTCAACGTTTGACTTTGCATGTAACTTTTTTTTTTTAAACTTTCTTATTGTTAATTGTATTATTTTTGTATGTTATGATTGAGACTTTATTTATTGTTGTTGTTGTTATTTTTGTTTGGGAAGGGAATTGGGTCGATTTTGAATCTGATGTTGTTGTTTGGAAAAATTGAAAACGTTTATATTTTAATTCAACATTGAACTATTAATTGGTAGTTTATAAAGCTTGATAGTTTGTTTCAGTGCTGCTAATTGATGTTGATATGTCAGTGACTCTATAAGTTTAATACAGGTAGGATCTTTATTGTTGAGGAGTAGTAACTTGAAATTCAATAGTAGGGTTTCCGCATGGGAAATCATTTTGGCTGGCTTGTTGCTTGTTTTCTGTGATTGTAAATTGTTATTGCTGTGCTTGATTGATGTTCTGTGAAGAGAAGCAATTTAACCGGTTAATTGATTTTCATTTCGGAGCAGGAGGAGAAAATGCATGCATAAGAGGATTTGATTACATTTATGGTATCTATTGTTTGCTAACATTAAATCTGACTTCTCAAAGACGATAAAAAAGTTATGCCCAATATGGAAACTGAAAATACTTGCGTTTCAAAAGCTGAAGAACTCAAAGTCCGTGCTAATGAAGCATTCAAAGGTATGGGTTTATCCTATACTGTTTACTCAAGGAATATCTTTTAGTGTTCTGATTTTAT